>MU107479.1:0-49936 GCA_012274485.2 Sinapis alba
GATCTCTATATAAAGGTCAATCATAAGTTGTAAACAATATCACAGAATCTCAATAATATAAAAGTATTTCCAGACAAGTTAAGAAAATTCGCAACTTGTTAAATAAGCCTGAAACGTCTATCTTATTCTTTATTTTCGCATTCGTGTGTAACACACTGTGATCGTTGTGTAACACAAGCGGTTGATAAAAGATTAACATCTCTCTCTCTCAGCGACATGGATAGTCCAACGAGCATACGCTGTAAACCTCCACCGGAGACTCTCTCCCCTTGCGGTAGCCAAAGACGGAGAAGCAGCTGCGACTCCAACTCACCGGAATTCGAGTTCTGGCGTCTAACAAACTCTTCATTCCTTCAAACCGAATCAGATCTTCTCTCCGCCGACGAGCTTTTTCACGACGGAGTTCTTCTCCCTCTTCACCTCCTCTCCATCAAATCCGAGCCTCAACCCGACCCGAATGTCTCGGAGTGCGACCCGGATCCATCTCCTTCGACCGATGCGGCTTTGATCACAGAGCAGAAAAATGAACCTGGACCCGGTTTAGGATCCGAGTTGACCCGGGAAGGGACGGTTTCGAAGCGGTGGAGGGATATATTCAAGAAGACCGAACATAAACCGGCCGGTAAGAAAGAGAAGGTGAAAGATAACAAGAAGAAAGAGAAAAAGTCCGGTTCGGGTCCGGGTCCGGGTGCGGAGCTGAATATCAACATTTGGCCGTTTTCAAGAAGCAGATCCGCTGGTAATAACGTAACCCGACCCAGAATGTCGTTTGGAGCTCCGACGACCCGGAAAGTCAGCAGCGCGCCGTGTTCCCGTAGCAACTCCACCGGCGAGTCAAAGTCGAGGAAATGGCCGAGCAGTCCCGGTCGTAACGGCGTGCATCTTGGTCGGAGCAGTCCAGTATGGCAAGTCCGACGTGGAAGTGGAGCTCCGAGTGGGAAAACGATATCCGAGTCGGTGGGTCGGGTTGTGGGTAAAAGGGAGATTCCCGAGGCGCGTAGGGGTAAAACTGGAATCGAGAGCAATAAAGCAAAAGTCATAAACTTGAACGTGCCTATGTGCATCGGTTATCGGAGCCGGTTAAGCTGCAGAAACGACCAGAGTGGAAGTAGTAACATTGGGAACGATGATAATATCGCCAATGTTAATAATCCCAATCCTAATGGGTTATTTGGCTTTCGTAATCTTTTCATTAAGAAAGTTCATTGACTTTTTTTGTTTTGTTTTGTTTTTCTGCTATAGTAAAATCCCTATTAATAGTCTCAAAGGGTCTATTTTTATTTTATTTTATTTGCTACTTTTGCTGTTAGTACGATGTGTGTATTTGGGCAAATATTCGTGTTTGCTTATAAATCATGTAAATTAAGAAGAGAAAGCTTTCTATATAAAATGTTAAAATTTAACTACTTGTCTCCACTTTATGAGTTAGTTTCATGACCAAGTAAACTAGTTCTTTTGTAGATGTAATTTTCTCTCTATCAAAATTACTACTCCTTCTATTTCAAATTACCTGTCGTTGTAAGGTAAAATTTTGTTTTACAATAAGTATCGTTTTCGGTTTTCATTACAAAATTTATTGATAATATTATTCATTCAATTTTTCTATTGGTTGAAATGATTAGATGTATTGATAATAGTGTTTTTATTTTTAAAATATGTAAAATTAAATATTTTTTAATTTGTATGTATAAACCCAGAACGACAATTTATATGAATCAGAGAGAGTAATTTCCTGGAGGTAAATGGTTTTTGCTAAAACTTCTATGTATAATTTGGAAACAAATTACTAATTTATGATTGGACGATTTGTAATTTTAGTTCACTATCCAAGAAAGGTATTGTGTAACACCGACCTTATAATTTCAATCAAAAACTACTGGATGACAAAAAAAAAGGTTTTGGGTTTGGTTGAAAATTAACCATCAGTCCATCACTATACCCAAACATCAGTCTCTGTTTTTCCTGGAGAAATTGCATTCATACTAAAAATCTGACCATAATAACCCAACTACACAAACACGGTTGATCAATGTCGAATAGTGTCTGTCTCTTCATCTTTAGTGTTGCACAACATCAAACAGTTTGTTACATAAACCATGAATGAGTCGCATGTCAGAAACGGTTCAAAAAGCATGTTGAGTCGATTTAATGAGTTAGGTTCGATCTCAACCAAATTGGATGGTCCTCTTCAAGTCTTACCTTCATACTAAAAACAATATATAAGTTAAAACATACAATGGAAATGATTGGTTGTGGCTGTGAATGCTCTAGACAGCCAATTTTTTTTATCTTGAGTCATATATATTAACTAATCAAACTTTTCTTTAAAAAAAAATCTATATAGAAAAAATCAATAGAAAACAAAAAATGGTTATAGAAAGTTTTTTTTGGCCGTGGATGCTATAGACAGCCAAAAAATATATAGAAAACAAAAAAATGGTTATAAAAAATAGTATTTTACAAAGCCACAACAAAATAATTCACATCAAATAAATCTACAACTTTAATTCTACAGCCAAAAACATAAAGTTACAGCTCGTTCCAATCATTCCCAACAACTAAATTACTGTGTCAATACAATTGGTTAATGAGATCACCACATTTAGGATCTTGTATTGGGTCCTTGGTAATGTTTGGATAACGAATATAAGAAAATATAAGGAAAGCCATCAAATATAAGAAAAGGAAAATACATTTATTTCGCGTACTATAAGCGAAATTAGGGTAAACATCATTTTTTTTTTTTGATGATATAAAGTTAAACTTTCAAAAAGAGTTTTTCTTTATCCTATAAACTTGGTAAGAACCAACGAGCTTCAGAGTTTAGAGAGTTGAGCTAAAGAACAATCAAAGTTGTGCAGCGGCTCTGTCTTCTTTGTCTTGAGATTAAAAAGAGAGATAGAACATGTGTTCTTTCTTATTAACTCTGAAATAGATGCATGTGTTCTTTCTTGTAACACTGAAATAGATGCAATCTCTAATGAATCCTTCCTTGGCTAGCACAGTGATGCCTTGATCCAAAAGCATTGACTCGTCGCCCAAAGAATCAATAAGTTGGCAATTCTCCAAGAATCCTGGTGAACAAACCTTGATAACCCTGAAAGACCAGTTTCAGACCTCGACCTCCACCATTTTTCAGCATTGAAGACTTCTCCTGTTACCGTGACTACAAGTTTTGTCCGAACAACAAGACCTAAGCGTAGTATTTCCACAGTAACAGCACACTGAAAGGTTTGTTGTGGTGTCTCGACACGCTTAAGAAGTAAATCTTGGATTCCTTGTAAACCACGTCAACACAGCCTGAGGGTTTGGGAAGTTGAGTCCAGGAGGTGTCTCTCTTCTTTGAATAAACAACACACAAGTCTCGAAGTCCCCATATAACAACATAATCATTGGTTCGCTCATCAATCCAAAAACACAGGGTTCGTATATAAACACCTTTGTACACCTTTCCGTTGGGACTTGTAATGCGAAACTCACCATCACCATCTAGGGTTCGCTCCACCTTAACCATTCCAAACTGTGACTCCACAGAAGGTAGATTGATTCTTTCCCGGGTAAAGAGATCACAACGTAGAGATCAGGTAGAGGGTTTCTCATCAAGAGCCAGCTTCCATAGGTTGCGATACAAAGACTAAACGTTGTTACTAGTACTAGTTACAATATCCCTAGTCATTGCATCTATATTTTGACCCAATTTTTATGTAATCTGTTCTTCTACTTTCTCAAACTTTTGCATCAAACACTCATATATGATGGACAAAGGATAACTTATTAGGTGAAATATTAAATTTAAATTAATGGAAGACTTATATAACTAAAACCTTTCTTCAAAATAAGGACTAACAAACATCTTTATTCTAGTTAAAAAACATTGGTGACAATCATGCATGTGTAAAACTTGGTAAGAACCATTGAGCTGTAGAGAACTGAAATGAAGAAAAATCAAACTTGTGCATCAACTCCGTCTTGTGTGTCTTAAGATTAAAAAGAAAGAGATCATGATTTCTGTCTTTTTCATCATCACATCCACAGAAATAGATGGAATTTGCAATGAATCCATGAGTCTCATTGGCGAGCACAGTGATGCCTTGATCAAAAAGCATCGACTCATTGCCCAAAGAATTAACCAGTTGGTGTTCCTTCACATCCCTGATGAATAAACCTTGATAACAAGGAATAACCATGTCATAGATATCGATCTCCATATTTTTTGAACCATGAGGACGTTTCCTGTTACTGTGGCTACAAGCTTTGAAGCAACAATGCTCAATCGACTACTTATTTGACCTCTATGGAGGCTTTCCACTTCCAGTTGTCGGTGAAAGGTTTGCTGTGGTATCTCTCCATAAAAATCAAAGATACTGAAATCACCGTAGTAACTTAAGAAGTAAAGCTTGTGATCCTTGTAAACCATGTCAAGACATTTAGAAGTTTCAGGGATTTGCTTCCAAGAGTTATTTATTTTCTTGGAGTAAACCACACGCAAGTTGTCTACGTTGCATAGAACAACATAGTCTTTGGTTTTCTCGTCAATCCAAAACAGAGAGGATACTATCCTATTCTTTGGCTTGGTTCGCTTCTCCTTTGGCATCCCAAGCTTTGACTCCATAGAAGGTAGAATGATTCTCTCTTTGGTAAAGAGATTCACAATGTAGAGATTATAATAAAGATGTTGCATTAAGAGCCAAGTTCCATAGATTGCTTTACAAACACTCTTTGAAAAATCCAAACCAGTGTCTTGCGTTTTGTAAAGTCTTTCTTGTTCCTCGGGATTGAACAACTTGCAGTGCTTGTTGTCGTCTTCGGGGAAGAGAATCAGCCAAAGGGTGTGATTATTTTTTGGCACGGATTGTTTCGAAGCAGAGAGCCAAGAGGAACACACGGATTTAGCACGTTGGAAATCAACAAAGCCAAACCGTTTGAACACCATATTCAAGAGATCATGAGGAAGCTCCGACCATGAGTTGAGACACTCGTGAGAATTAGGTTTTAGCTTCTTATTCTCCATGGCAAATATTGAGACACGAGAGGAAATCTCTGAAAGAGTATTGAATCCAAACGATTGAAAGAATCTTGTATTTAAATAGTTTTTTTTTCATGGTTAAAGTCTGTTGTGGAGGTTGATAAACCTTTGCAAGGATGATTTATTGGCTAATATAAGTTGATGTTGAGATTATAAAAAAAAGTTGTTTTTCACTGTACTGTTAATGTTGGTTTTTCTGGCCAGTCCATTGGGAGTATTTAAGAACCGGTTCTTAACTTTTTTTTTTTTGTTAAAGTTAAGAACCGATTCTTAATTTTCGCTAAGAACCCCTCCCTAAAAACTTTCCAATAGACATGCCCTTATAGCCCACTATTAATTATTCTTTTAGTGGGTAAAACGACGTCGTATGATGATCTTTTCAGTGTTTTGTAGATAAGTCTGTTGATTATTATGTAGTTATGATGATTTTCACATTCTCGGATTGTAGAAAATATCATCTCAAAAATGCAACTTCTTACGCATAAAGGAAAGGTCTTAAAGTGTCCAATATGAACAAATTGCAAAAGTGGATTCTCTAAGTAAAAGTCCCCCAAAGTTATAGTAAACACACACATAATATAAGAATAATAAGACAGTTTCTGAGCGTAAGTCATGATCCAGTTGATATTTGACTTTGACACTTTGCATTTTTTTCAGGTCAATGAGTTCGAGAAGATCAGGTTAAGTTGGAGTAAGCCCAATAAAGCTAAACTCTTTTCCCTACATCCATTACAGAACCTCTTGTTGTTGGATTCTTAATGTTTCTCTAATTAATGCGACTTTAATGGTAAGAATAATGAAAAGGAGTATCTGACCTTGTGGTGGAGGACTCGTTTTCTATAACTTCTGATCTCTTCCTTTTCATTCGTGACGTACAAGTCTTCTGTTCTTCGACAAGTAACGACGTTGTCGCCTGTAAATGAGTCTGAAGCACCATTCGAGTCAACTCGACTTCCATTTCCATCCTTCTCTTCTCAGCTTCCCACCTTGCTACCTCACTAGCCTTGATCATCTCCATCTCCGCCAGCTCCGTTCTCAGTAGAGAATCAGATAAGATTCGCATGACCGCCGACAGTCCCATGGAGGTTGTCGAGTCAGAACTCCAGTTTGACTCGGTCTCTGAGTCGGAGCTTAGAGGGTCATCGGGCCCATCTTCACCCGACGATACATCATTGGTCGTATTATTCTCTGAGGATGAGCTTTGTCTCGGTCGGAGTCTCACTGACTCATCATCCATGAAGTGTGGTGAGTGATCGTTTTGTAAATTTGGGGAGAGAGACAGTGGAACATGGGTCTTGTTGTATGCTTTGATTCTTTCAACTTTTAAAAGTGATTAGACTAAAGTGGTTCCACTTCCGATTCAAAGTAACTTTTATTCACTTTAGTTCACTTTGAACTTTGAAGGTCTTTCCAATGTTATTCACAGATTCTTTATGTATTAGATTAGCTATAGAATCGGATCCTATTATCTCATTCTCAAACGCTTTGATCATTTTTAATCGGAGTAGTTTATACCTATAAAGTACATGAACTACCACCCAATTCTATTATAGAGCAATCCCCTATACTAGGGCAATTCTCCTAGATAGCTTTTTTAAGTTTTTGTCACAAAATAGCCTTCAAAAAATAAAATGACCAAAATAGACTTTTTTTTTTGAAATTTTGATTTTTTTATTTTATTTTTGAAATTTGAAACCCTAACCCCAAACCCACCCCTTTACTCTAAACCCTAAAGTTCAAATTAGTTAACTCTAAGGGTATAAATGCATATAAATGAATTTTTTAGCTTCTAAAAAAAACATTTTGGTCATTTTCTTCCTTAAAAGCTATTTTTGTGACAAACAAACTAAAAGTGGCTATCTAAGGGAATTTCTCTACTAATTATGGGTCATTTTGTTAAATAACAACATTTAAGAGCATACTTGTGTGTGATTCTCACAACTTTTCTCAAACCTTTTATTTAATTTCTCCAATTTTACTAGAAAATAACAACTATGTGCGCATGGACTACTCAAAATGATATAATCGTGCATTTTCAATAAATGCAATACAAAATCTTTTAACAATATAACTTTGCATTTTCATTAAACCGGTAAATCCTTTTAGAGTATATATCATTGACACATCGGTACAACATAATTCCAACTTTTTAGTAGAACTCTTATTACACATTACACCTTTTAGTGGAATTCCTTATCCAAAATTTTACGGTGGACAATTTGTACATAATTTGAAAAGATTTATGCTTCATCCATGTAAATCTTTTAAGAAAAAAAAACAAAATGTTATAAAAAAGTTTATACGATGATGACCAAATTAGTTTCTCATAGTTATAAGAAATATCTTTCACAAATCACAATATATAAATCAAGTATCAAACATGGGAAATGAAGAACATTATTATAACAATTTGAAACGGCCATTATCAGATTCTTTTATCATAATGTTCAAAAGAGAGTAGTTATTAGTCCAGTAAGAGATCAATAACATGAATTATCAATTCTATTCAAGGAACATGATCAATAATAATTAGCGCCTATATTTTTACAACATTTATTTTTACAGTTCAATCAAAAATTAGTAGTGAATATAATTTTATTGACATTGTTTGTAAAAAGGTCAAACTTTCCTCAACTACAATTAAACCGCAATATTGTCAATTCAACCAAAAATACCAAAGCGCAAATTATTTTATATTGGTTAAATATTGAGCCAGTCCAATAATTTTAACATTTTTCATATATGAATAACTAAGTAAGTATTGTATATCGTTATTACTTGGTAAATGAGATTTACTATATGTACTTAATTACAATTACTTTTACCAATATTATAAATACGAAGAATCTATATTACTTGTGAAAGAAGTCGACAAAACTAAATATGACAAAATTTAAAGCTAACATAAAAATACAATATATGAATGCAATCTATATACATAGATGCCTTTAATGACTTTCAAAGTCATATTAATTTTTACCAAGACACTACTATATTGTGTTATTCTATATGGTAACTATAGATTAAGCCGATATAATTGTATATTCATAGACATAAATGCTCATAACTGTACGATTAATACCTATATAAAAGGGCGTTTGATACAATTTATGAAAAAACATTAAAAGTTTGAAACCAAATCAGCCAAGTCAACAAACATTAGTAGGAACATTTTACCTGTGTGGGTTATCAACTAGTTTGAAATAATATACATGCAAGATACTTAAATCTTTTATGCATATATATGGATACAAAACCCATAACGAAAGACAATCAAACCTTTTTAATGTACAATATTGATATATTTTTCCTTTTTATAATTCAATCAAATTATTACTTTTCTATAAACATAGTTACTTTTTATGTTTGGGCATGGACCCACAATTTATGAAGAATATAGGCTGAGTATCTCCAATAATTGTCAATATATGCGATAGCTTCTCGATTCTTTTTCACTCAGGCGAAGTCATTCTTTTTCTTCTCAATTATTTGCCCTAATTCTTCTCTCTACCGAGTCATGCATCTAAAGCAAAACTTGGATGTCCGTACCCGCAAGTCTCTGACGGCAATGAGAGTTTTCAGAGGAAAGCTGATGAAATTGTCAACCAATGCGGTGCTTTGCTATCTACCAACCAAGTTTTTCCTCTTTTTCACGACAACACAAAGTCTTACATTTGTGTGGTTTTTAGGTTTTAAATATGAGAATTTTTTCTTAGGGTTCTAACTTTTTTCCTTATGTCTCAAGTCTAAAGGCGGTGGTGGAGCGGTGGAGCGATACAATGCTGAAAACCTTGATTCCAACATTGAGTCTGTTCAGTCTCTTAATCAAGCATTATCAAACATAAAATTGACAAATTTGTCTCACAATGAATTGATAGCTCTTTACAACAGTTTGCTTAGATTTCACGATGAACTTGCTAATAATAATCAAGCTTAGATGACGGTTGAGGTTTGTAGTTGAAAGTATTTAAGAATAGTGTATATTCGTTTGAAGACTAAGATGAGTGATTGTTGTTGTTTTTATTTGAAATGTTTAATAATATATATCTTAGTTTGAAGATTGTTGTTTGTAACTAATAACTAAGATGTGTATATATTAATCATGAAGCATTTTTTAAATGACAACTTTTAGGAACATGTTTACGTGTCACTCTCACAACTCTCCTATAATCTTTTATTTAATTCCTCATCTACTAGAAAATAACAACTATGCTATCGCATGGACCACTCAAAATAAGCATTTTCATTAAATGCAATATAAAAAATTCTAATAATATAATGAAACATGATTAATTTCAACCTCTTAGTAGAATTCATATACACATTATACTTTTTGGTGGAATTCCATTATCTGGAATTACGGTGTACAATTTGTACACAATTTGAAAAAGAGTTATGCTTCATCCATGTAAACCTTTCATCAGTGTTAAGTTATAAACAAGTTTATATGATGATGACCAAATTAGTTTCTCATAGTTATGAGAAATATCTTTCACAAATCAGAACATATAGATCAAGTATATATCAAAAGTGAAAAATGAAGAACATTAATGCTAAGCTACATTATAGTAATTTGAAACGTACATTATTAGATTCTTTTATCATAATGTTCAAAAGAGAATAGACATTAGTCTAGTAAAAGATCAGTAGCAGTATTATCAATTATTTTCAATGAACATGATCAATTATCAGTGCATATATTTTTACAGTTTAATCAAAAACTACTAGTAAATATAGTTTTCTTGACATTAAATAAAACTAATGAAAATAGTAATAGTCGAACTAATAATCATGTATTATTATGTGAATATATAGTCATTTATGGATAAGATAGTTCTATAAGAACATAAGTTGCGATATAATATATTTTATAATTATTTGTCAAAATAATAATATATTTATAAATTTCTAATGAAAATTATCTTTTTAAATCTCTTATATTTTAATAATTAATAATTTTGACGTATATATAATATATAAACAATATAAAGAATCGTCTTCAAAACTCAGCATAATGTTAGAGAATTAGTTATGTACAATTTTTAGGAGATTTTTCATTAAATTCCATTTAAATATAGTTACTATATAATCCATAAAAAAATGAATAATACAAACATTTAATAGAAATAGAAAATCACTAAATTCAATAACTCAAAAATTTAACGGAAAATTCAATTCTTTTGAATTCAATTCGATTTTCTAAATTCAATATATCCACTTTAGTTTATTCCGAAAATAAACGAACCTGGATCAAAATATAGTTACATGATTATATTGCAGACGATAATAACATCATAACCATACAATTAGTAGGTGAACTCATTGTTAATTAATGTCTTTCCACTAAAGACAAGCGCAGATACGAACACGTGTGACCACTTAACAAGGCTCAAACTAGCGAGTATTTTACACTCGCTCTGTTTTCGCGTACTTAACTTTTAGCCTGTCAACCGGTTTGGTTACTCTTCCTCTCAACTTCGTGTGTTTTTTTCTGTTTCTCGATCAAGCCGGAGGAAAAGCATCAGAGAGATGTCTTCCAAAGACAAGAAACCGTCGAAGCCATCTGGTGGTCGGACCAGTGGTATCCGTACACTTTCCGATCTGAACCGAAGATCAGGACCGGACTCCGACAGTGACTCCGATGGACCTCAAGAGTACTACACCGGCGGAGAGAAAAGGTTTGTCTTTTGATCCGAGGGTTTAGTGAACAAATGGAGATGCAGAAAGCTTCAGGCTTTGTATCTAAACTCATTGTTTTCAGTTGATGATTACTAAGATTTGGTAAATGTGAAAGGTTGTTACTTGATTGAATCTTTGTTCTGTTTTTGTATGTGTTTGCAGTGGTATGCTAGTTCAGGATCCTTCGAAAGAACCGAAACACGATGATGTTGATGAGATATTCAACCAAGCAAGGCAGCTAGGAGCAGTGGAAGGACCTCTTGAGCGTCCTTCAAGTTCTAGAAGCTTCACTGGAACCGGTAGATTGCTTTCAGGAGAAAGTGTGCCAACAGCTCTTCAACAAGCCGAGCCTGTGATTCACAATATCGTTTTCTGGTCTAATGGGTTCACTGTTGATGATGGACCTTTGAGGAAGTTGGATGATCCAGAGAACGCTTCTTTTCTCGATGTAAAAGAAAACTGAGTTCATTTGGTTAATATGCTTTCATGATTGGCTAATAATGATCTTCCCATTTTGAACTGTTGTTTGGTTATTGCAGAGCATTCGAAAGTCTGAATGTCCGAAAGAGCTTGAGCCTGCTGATAAAAGAGCTCCTGTACATGTTAATCTTATGAGAAGAAACGAGAAATTCCCCGTGAGTCTTCTCTATTACAATCTTTCTTATGCATATAATTTATAACGAGTGAACAGAATGTAAGAACTTTATATAGAGACAGTTCTACAATAGTGTCAGGAATGTTCACTCTAGGTTTCGTTTGATGATTGATAGTAACCAAAGTATAAAACCTAATCTAATTCTATTTGTAGGAACGTGAGAAACCTACGGTTGCATTTCAAGGAGTTGGAAGGACTCTAGGCGCTGCTAGCTCATCAACCCCTCCAAGCTTAACCAGCAACCTAACCGATGTAGCAGCGGTACCATCACCGTCACAGAGTCTTGTAGTGGATGAAACTCTTCCATCCACATCAATCCAACTTAGACTCGCGGATGGGACACGCATGGTGGCTAAGTTCAACAACCATCACACGGTCAACGACGTTCGTGCTTTCATTGACTTTTCTCGACCAGGGAATCCAATCAACTACAGCCTTCAGGTCATGGGGTTCCCACCCAAGCCACTTACTGACCCTTTTCAGACCATTGATAAAGCCGGTCTCGCAAACTCTGTAGTCATTCAGAAGTTCTAGAAACTTTTTGTTTCTTTTGTTCTTAAAGAGAGTATTAACTTCAAGATATCCACAAAATGTTGTGATTTGTAAGAAAAAGTGCATAATCGGCTTATTATGGCAAAGAAGGGAAAAACATCATATGGTTTCTATGTTCTTCGTTTAAGTATGTGTGTGAGTTTACGGTTCTTACATATTTCAGAAAAGGAAAGTTTGGTTACAAAGTGGTCTTTAATTATGTTTTATTCTTTTCAAGTTTTAACCTATAAATAATCTGATTTATGGAAGTCTTCTTATTATAGTAGTTTGATTAATGGTTTATTAACATAAGTTTTTTTTAGCATAGTACAAAATAAAATCGTCGGATATATATTTTCTCATAAGATGGCTAGATATATTACAAGTAAAACCATCAAATGTGAATCCTTACAAGATTTTTTTTTTTTTTTTTTGAACACAGTGAATCCTATATATATTTATCTTGTAAGTGGTCTTGTAATATCTTTCTGTAATCTGTAATAGCATATATCAGCATTAGAAATAACTGTGTTTATTAGAAGGTCAAAATCTAAACAATTACGACATGGCTACAAAAAGATGTTTGTATCTAAGCAATTATTAATGACCGTTAAAACATACATATTTTCTTATAGGAGTATTAATTATTCATTCTGTTGTAGTTTTGTTTCACCTATACCAAAATTTTAGGTTTCATCAAATACCAAACTGGTCAGTATTTGGATATTTATATTGAAATTAGTAATTTTATTTGCCGAAAGATGATCACGCGTGGTACCATACTTGATTTAAATATTAAACATTGATCCGGTTAGTTGTCTCAGTAGGATAATATATAAAAATCAACGACCATGCAAAGAAAAATAAATTTGTTTTAAGAAAATAAATTAATTTCTCTAGCTTTACCTTTTTCCTGCAATAATATTTTCCATCAAAATCTCAGACGGGTGAATTAATATCTTTATTAATTCAACATTCTCACAATATTACTTTCTACAGTTAAATCAACAACTCAACTATTCTATTGTTGATGGTCTTAAAGTTCTCATAAGTCTTTTTGATATTGTAAAAAGGTTTTTGCCTTCCACATTTTGTTTAGAGCCACTTTTTATTTTGTTATTTTTTTATTAAGAGGTATCCTTAATCTATATAAATTTTCAGACTAATCATTAAGGAAAAATTTAACTCACGGATGGATTTTTTTTAGATATATAAATAAACCATAAGCATTAAGTTCATATGAAATATTCACATGGCTATATAATAGAGTGTAGCGGAGTGCTTTCAAATCTAGGTTGCTTAGTAATCCAAAGTTCAACTACCACTAAACTACAGAAAAAAAAATCTTCCACATCAAAAGCTATAAAGGATTTTAAATAACACATAAAAGAGATATTTCAATCCACTTATTCCCAATTTGTGTAAGGTTGAAAACTTATCTACTTAACATAGTATCAAAATCCGATCCTTACAATTTATGACGATCCATGCAATCCAGGACGATCCACACAATCCAACTCAATCCACATAGATTTAGTCTAAAGTAGATTCATCGATCTTTATCTGAACATTCTGAGATTGACATAAAAAACTATCATTTCAAAGGGACGTATTAAAGACAAAGTCTCCCATATCAAAAGTTAGAAAAAATCTTAAGTAATATATAAGAGATTGACCAAATCCACTTATCACTAATTACTTCTATATAATAAACCAATCTAACTTAACATAAACCACTCACATGATTTTGTTTTATTTTTGTTCTTTAATTGGTTGAATAATCTCATTCTTGTATTATATATAACATTTGTGATTTGATTTATGATGCTTAGAAGTGTCAAAATAAACCTAAATCTTGAGTTAGTTTACCTTAGCTTGGTATTTTCATGAGTACAAATTAGTTTACTTTAGCTTGGTATTTTCACGAGTACAAATTATCTTTGAAACATTAAAATAAATGTGTAACAACATAGTTCATAAATTACTTAACTCTCTATGTATCTTTCAAAGAGTCATAACCTTTGTTTTTCTTTTGTTGGTTATGGCCGGCGTTGGCGTTAGGTCCCTTCCGTGGGACTAGGTTTCAACATTTGTTGCTTAGTTGGAACAGACTGTCGATTTTGGTTCTAGTGGTAGGAGTTCTTCTCCGGCATTCTCACTAGCACTTGGCTTCGGCATCTCACTTGCATCTCCAGTGATGATGATGTCTTCTCTTCGGGATCTTTTTCCAGTTTGGTTCAATTTCTACTTTCTCGATTGGTGATTCATGCATGAAAATCGATATTGGAAATTGTGGTTGTCGATTGATGAAGTAGAGATCTTTTAGCAAGAGTTTGACGTCTCTGGTGTCTCCACTTATCTGGTATGTTCTCGGCTTGGGCCAATTTGATGTGCTCTGTTTTGTTAGACTCCAACGTTTTAGGCTTTAACGGTGTGTTTTTAGTTGTTAAAATCATCCAAAGGCTTCTTCTCATCAATGCCATGGTCAAGTGTGTTCTGGTGGACTGTCGGTGAACTGCTCCAATGATGATTTTCTGGTTGTTGGTTGTGTTTCCACGGGCCCCTTCATCTCTCATCGTAAGATGCGTGTTGAAGCTGATGAGTCAACTTCCGTTTCTTCCTTGAGATTTTTTTATGTTTATGCTTTCTTGAGCCTATTGTAATTTATTTTGTTTTCGTTTGGCTTGGCCTTTTATGCTTTTTGTCTTGTATGGTTATTTTTTTTTATTAAAGTAAGAGTATCCTAAACCTATAGAAGGATTTAAATTAATCTTTAAAGGAGGTGCAATTCACATATATACCCCTCTCTTTAGGTATGTAAATGGACTCTAAAACATGAGTCCATATATGTATAAGTATACATAAATATTATGATTTAATTTCATGTAGCAAATAAATCGAACCTCGTCTCATCCTTATTTTTTTACCACCCACCACATTGTCCCAAACGTTTTGTATGGTTTAGGCTTTAGCCGTTTTAATGTTATCAGATGACAAAAGAAAAAAGATAGTTTATAAATGGTCAATTCTCTTGAATAGCTTTTTTTAAGTTTTTGTCATAAAAACAACTTTCAAAAAATAAAATGACCAAAATAGATTTTTTTTTTTGAAATTTTGATTTTTTTTATTTGTTTTTTGAAATTTGAAACCCTAACCCCAAACCCACCCCTTAACTCGAAACCCTAAAGTCCAAATTAGTTAACCCTAAGGGTATAAATGCATATAAATAAACTTTTTAGCTTCTAAAAAAACATTTTGGTCATTTTCTTTCTTAAAAGCTATTTTTATGACAAACAAACTAAAAGAGATTATCTAAGGGAATTTCTCTTTATAAATTTATATAATGATTTAAATTCAAATTTATATATCAAAACTTATATAATAATGAAACCAGTTGATTCATTATTAATTAAGTTGAGTTGACCAAAGTAATTCATTTAACATTGTTTTGGATTTTATATGGGCTTTGGATTCCGATGGTCGTCGGTATACGTATTTCAAACTCCGTATCCTAATTTATTTTAATTAAGAAAAAAAAACAGAAAAGGGCAAAATAATAAATTGTCTTCCGCTATGTGAACAGTAAAAACACCTTAAATCACAAATGACTCATCTTCTCCACCAAGAGAGAATCTAGGGTTCCAGATTTACTCTTTCCTCTTCCTCCCTATCCTTCGATCTACACATCCTTATCTTCCTACACCTCTCAACCTCTGTACATTTCAGAGACCTAACACGAACCTTTAGCTTAATCCACCCGCTTTACCTCTTAAAAGCTTCCATGGCGAAAACACGACCAGGTGTCCCTTCCAAAATCAAAACCGGAAGGAAGGAGCTTGACTCTTATACCATCAAAGGCACAAA
This sequence comes from Sinapis alba, assembly GCA_012274485.2. Taxonomy (NCBI): domain Eukaryota; kingdom Viridiplantae; phylum Streptophyta; class Magnoliopsida; order Brassicales; family Brassicaceae; genus Sinapis; species Sinapis alba. The sequence goes on from MU107479.1 coordinate 15,756, forward strand.
CAAAGTCGTGAGAGGTAGAGTCTCGTATCATCTCCAAACTTGTTGAATTGCACGTTCTTCTGCATGTTCTTGAGCAGTTTTTAGCGTTTGAGGGATTGCTAGTTAGCTTAGATATGGAGTCTGTATCGTTCCAATGTCTGCTTAGGTCTTTTTTAGAAAAAAAGATTCATCCTTTGCTTCTCTTAGTCTTCTTCTCGTGTCATGGTGTTAAATGTGTATACCCACTGGTTTGTCGCTACAGTTTGAAAGGTGTTTGCTTTATGCAATGGCGCAAAATGTGATCTTTTGTAGCTTACCTTGTTTCAAAACTATAGATATATAATTGAGCTGCTTTTATCTAATTTTTCTTACCTTTTTGGTCTCTTTGGATGAAATTTTCTTTTGTTACATTATTGCATCTCCATCATCTGCATTGTAGCTCGACTCTTGATGAAAAATGTTTGCTTTTACATGTGAAAGATCTTGCATTTACTTACTAGGTGAACTAAGAGTTATGATATACTTAACATCTGCAACCCATACTTTTTGACAGTTTTCTTCATTCGAAGCTTCTTATGCTGTTTGTAGATTATAGAATGTCAGTTAGATACCATATATATTAAGCAGTGATGAGCTGTGAAGTAATCATTGATGTTGTTTTTTTCTGCAGCTGGAGAGTGTGTGTTGATGCGCCCATCGGATGCTGGTAAGCCACCATACGTGGCACGTGTTGAGAAGATCGAAGCTGATGCTAGGAACAATGTGAAGGTGCACTGTCGGTGGTATTACCGCCCTGAGGAGTCTCTTGGTGGTAGGAGGCAGTTCCATGGAGCTAAAGAACTTTTCTTGTCTGACCATTTTGACGTTCAGAGCGGACACACCATTGAGGGTAAATGCATTGTTCACACCTTCAAAAACTACACTAGGCTTGAAAACGTTGGTGCGGAGGATTATTATTGTAGATTCGAGTACAAGGCTGCCACTGGCGCGTTCACCCCTGATCGAGTTGCTGTGTAAGTTGATTAAGTTGCAATCAGTTCTTCAATACCTGCAATAGTAATGTGGATTATGTTTTGGTTCTAAAGGTACTGCAAGTGTGAAATGCCTTATAATCCAGACGATCTCATGGTGCAATGTGAAGGCTGTAAAGACTGGTAAATGTTAATATTTGTCTTTTTTTTATGAACTTCCTTACTTGTGTTGAAGAAACTATTATATCCGTTTTTATTGATGGTAGGAGTTGCAATGTTGATGGTTGTAGGTACCATCCTGGGTGTGTAGCCATGACGATTGAAGAAGCAAAGAAGCTTGATCACTTTGTGTGTGCTGAATGCAGTTCGGATGACGATGTCAAGAAATCGCAGAACGGGTATGCTGCGTCTCCAGCTGATGATGTCAAGGTCCGTTTGTCTCTTTAGTCATCTCCTATGTAGATCTTCCATTACTTACATAACATTAGCCTCTGCAGCTCTGTATCCTCTTGATTTGTGTTTGAAAGCTTGTGGTGGCTGATATTAACAATGGCATTGTTGTCTTCAGGTGGAAACAAAGCGCAGAAAAAGATAATCGCCTGGTTCTCATGGGTAAAAGCCGCGCATGGGTTAGCAAGTTATAACTTGTAAGCTCTTTTGGTGCATATTTAAGTAAGTTAGGATTTTCTTGCCTCTGTCGTCTTTGTTGTGATGATACCTGCCTGTATGTTGCGTTCCAAAACTTAGAGAAAATGTGAAAAAAGGAGAGAGATGATGATGAAAGACAAGTTATGGTGGCAGAGTCTGTATAGACTTTTCCGTTGGGGTCTTTAAGTTAACTTTTAGGTCGGTCTGTTTATTGTGGGTATGTTGTTTTATGTCTGATGAGTACAGACGAACATGAGGAGCGCTTTCGGCTTTGGGTCATCTCAACAAAAATTAATATCATATCTATCTTCTTTTTTTTTAACAATATCATATCTATCTTTTCTTTCATTTTCGTTATTAGGTTAGCATATCTTGAAAACACCGCAAGGCTAAAATAAAACCTTAAAAGACTCAGATTCATTGATTATTCGACAAAAAGAAGAAGAAAAAAAGATGATCAAAAGATGCGGAGACACTTCTTATGTACTCTAATATTATCCTCACAGAAATACACAAAGTATTATACTTTTGGGTCTGAAGTTCTGAACCATGATGCGTTCTTTACCTCTCTGTAACTAAGCAAAACTCTCCCTCTTGAGTTGAAGAGCTGCTTTTTAGCTTCCAATGAACAGAAGACTGGAGAGCTTGGAGTAGTTCTATTACTCAGAATGAGATATCCATGTGCTCATGTTCAGGTGTCCTGTAAGAAAATCCAGTGTCATCACTTGATTTTCTTTTGACTACACTTGCCCGTTGAACCAATCTCACCAGCTGTTGCACCACCTCTGACATTGGAGGCCTGAACTCTGGTTCCGGCTAAAAAAGAGAAGATGGTTGGTTACTTTATGCAATACTTTTGGGCTTGATACATTTTCGTAGACATGGTAATGTACCTGAATACAGAGAGCAATGATATCTGCAAAACGAGACAGTGACTTAGCTGGATACATCCCATTAAGAGAAGGATCCACCATTTTAGACAAAGCATCTATATCGTGAAGCTGCGGTGTAGCCCATCTCACTAGTGATTGCTCTGCTCTCGTTCTCGAGCTATCAAACACATACACATAATTAAAGAAAACTTGAATTGAATGGTTTTTTTTGTTGGCTAACATTAGATGAAAAGAAAACCTGTCAAGAGGCTTCCGACCAGTTAAGAGCTCAAGCATGACTACACCAAAAGTGTACACATCACTTTTCACAGTATAGATTCCTGACAATGCAAACTCTGGAGCACTGTATCCAAATGAACCCACCACTTGAGTTGATACCTGTTTAAGTAACATATATAAAACCATTAAAACGATTCAGCAATAGCTCAAAAGTCTGATTCTGTTATTACCTGTCTCTCTGTGTTGGGGTTTAAAGCAGCTAAACCACTGTCTGATAAGTGAGGATTAAGTTCTTCATCCAGCAATATATTCGCTGACTTGAAGTTCCTATGTACTATTGAAGGCAAGCAAACTTCATGCAAGTACCTGTTTAAAAACCAAGCTCAGGTAAGTCATGGAAGAGAGACTTAGACATAATCATATAACAAATGTCAACAGCACGTACTCTAAAGCCTTGGCAGTTCCAAGTGCCACTTTAACCCGAGCGTTCCAAGTCAATGCCATGCTTCTATCATCATTCAAGTGAAGCATATCATCTAGATTCCCATTACCAACGTACTCATACACCAGAAGACGTTGACCATGCTCAGTGCAGTATCCAGCCAAGGGAACAATGTTTGGATGCCTCAAACGCGACATGTTTGAAACGGCTTCTACGAAACAATCTTCTTCTTGTAACGAAAGTGCTGCATTATCAATCTTCTTAACCGCCATTATCTAGTAATAAGTTACACAGAGTAGTTTAGTCTCAGAGATAGTTTGTTTCATCATGTAGAAAGCTATCAAGTTTTTTGAGTTACCTTTCCATTGGGGAACTCTGCTCTATAGACACGTCCTAGAGAGCCTTCACCGATGATGTTCTCTTGACTAAAGCTGTTTGTTGCTACTTGAAGAGATGAAACAGTGTACTGTGAAGCAGTGATGGGAGATCTCATTCTACTAATAGACCCGTTTTTCATAACCCTATCAACGGTTACTTTATCTGCAGGTGAAGACTTCAAGTCTGCAACGGAAGCTACACTTTTTACCCTCTGCTCTTGCACTTCAGGTATTACACTAAGTGGAAGACTTCTATGAGAAGAAGCTCTTGTGTTTTCTCCAACTTTCTTTTTCTTCTTATGAAGGCACAAGTAAAGAACAAGTGCAATGATACCAGCAACGAACAGAGAACCGAACACTATACCGGTGATCACTCCACCAGTCAAACCCTTGTCAGAAGACTCAGAAGACTTCTCTTTAGCGTCAGGGTTGTTTTTGGGTTTCTTGGAACCAGAAGGTTTCCCCTTTTTGTCAGGTCTTTCAGGTTGAGGAGATGCAGGGGCGTTATCAAAGGAGTTACCATCATATCTGTTTCCATTTGGATACAATTCAAAGTCATAATAAGCTTGCATTTCGTTTGAAGTGGAGAGATTGTTATTGAAAACTTTACATTAAGGTCTTGATAGAGCTAAGCTCCTTAGGTATGGATCCATTGAAGTGGTTGTTTGCAACATTTCTGCCAAGAACTCATACGGTAAGTGTGATGTCGAAAACTTAATACATATGTTGAATTTTTTTTTGAAAAACTTACAGAGTTGTCAAAGGCAAACCGGAGAGTACATCGATGGTACCTGTCAACTGATTGTTCTGAACATAACTGCCACAAATGAAGATATCATATCACCATTGTAAGAATTTTCTTAATGGTAACAAAGAAAGTTCTGAAAGCACTCACAGAACAGAAAGTTGAGATAGTGTACTTAAGGAACTAGGAAGATCGCCACTGAAGTTATTATGAGATAGGTCCCTAAACAGAGCAACAAATGATCAATGGAATCTGGTAATGATATGAATATATGATATAGAGGGAGTTCAGAGATGTTACAATGTAGAAAGTGACTTTTGACCGGCAAATATATCTCCTATCGACATGGAAAGTGAATTACCACTTACGTTCCTGGACAATAATAACATTTCAAACTTTTAGTGCATAAGAATAAGGATTATGCTAATCTCACAATCTAATCAAACTCACATGTAAGAAAGAGATCCCATAGCAGATATGGAGTACGGAAGGTTGCCACTTAGATTGTTTCTCGCCAAGTTTCTGCATTACATTTTACTTTCAACCGTTAGTTTCAAAGTGGACACTGAGAATAAATACTAAAAAGAACTTTGTTAAGTTAAACACAGCATTACAGGCTTGTGAGATTTGGTGGCAGTTGATATGGAAGTGTGTCATGGATGCTGTTTCCACTAACATCCCTGTAACAAAAAGTGAAAGTGGACTAAAGTTATTGAATCAAAATCCTCAAAACGCACAAAGATCAAACAAACAGAAACAAAATTTACAATTTTCTGAGTGACATTAGGTCTGAGAGCAAGTATCCAAGAGTGCCAGAGACTCCTAAATCCGATATATCTCTGTTATAAATCACAGCAACAACACATTATAAAATACACTCAAGAATCATAAATCAATGTTAAAGTGGAAAGAAAGAAAAAAAAAAGTCTGATTCTTTTACATAGAGACAACTGCTGAGCCCTCACAAGTAACCCCTTTCCATGACTCTCCACATGGATCACCACCTCCATTATTCCAATTGGTTAGCTGTGAAGGACTATCTAGTGAAGTATACAAAACTTGAAGGGCTTGTACTGCAGTACACCAATGAGAAGAGAACAACACCTCATCAGGAGTGAGAAACCAATCAAAGATCTATCAGTAGAGAAGAAGAAAATCTATCATAAAGCTTACAGCTTTTCCTTTCTGAGCTAAAAAGTAAGTAAAAACATTCTAAAGACCATCAAAACAAACATTAATGCAAAAAAAAGGGTTTATCTTTTGAATCTAAAGTCTAACACTTTTAAGGGAGAAACAAAGAAACCCAGAAAACCTCAAGTTTCACTTCAAAGGATCTCAAAAGAGAGACGATGACAATGATGTAAAAGCAAGAAAAGCTGAATACTTTACCATCAGATGGATCAGTAACACAACGAACAGCAGAGATCGCAGTGAAGAGTACAAGCAAAACGAGAAGCATAGCTCTATCTCCAGTAGCCATTACGTGTGTCGGTGATCACATGCGGGGACTTGCATTGCATAGAAACATCTCCATGGAAGCTCCAAAAGGGTAAAAACAAAAAGTACAGAGATGATAAAGAGTGACAGAGAAAAAGAAGAAGGAGAGTTACAGTGTGTGTTGGGGATAGTGGTTAGAAGCATCGCCATTTAAGAAAGGTATTGCCATATAGTTACTGAGAGAGAAGAGAGAGAGATTTATTATTAGTAGTTTATTTTATTTTTAATTCAGGTTTCTTTTCCTTGGAGTATTAAAAACCCCTCTGTTTCTTCGTAGATTCATGCAACATTAACTGATAAAAAAATGATTTAATGACTTCATTAAAACTCATAAGGCAAGACTGTTAATTGTGCTGATTTAATCATTATATTATTCATAAGTATTTATTTTATTATTTTGACAAACGTATGATTGAGATGAAATTCTTGAGCAGTTGATAATTGAAAAATCTGACTATTGACTGGTGTTAGTGTCGGTGGAAGTTTGGAATTTGGTTTTCATTTTTCCTGTCCACATATATATATTTTAAAAAGTTTTATACTTTTAAGTTTTTATTAAGCATTTTTAAATATTTAAACAATGTGAATTAAAAAGATTTAATTTTGGGGGAATAAAAATAAACTAAAGCAAACATTTGACTCGCGTTCTTTTTGGGCTATTTGCCTTTCGCTCTCAGTTTCGTTTCGCTTTTTCCAAAGCTCATTTTTCTGTGATCCTCTACGCGTCTCCCTTCCTTTCTTATAGTACACTTTTATGTTTCTGTGCCACCACCATGTCAATGAGTTAGTTCCACCCATTCTGTCACCAATTATTTGGTACATCTCTGCCTTTCACTATACTACGTCTACGTGATACTTCGTCCGTATTAGAATATGGAATATTCTAGAAAAAAAATATTACTAAAAAATCTATATTTTAGTTTTTCAATATATATAATAATGACAAATTGTACACTTCAGAAATATTAATTGTATTTACTAAATTTTGTTTAGTTAAAATTTGTAGAAAATAGTTAAACACAAAAAATAATATATTTATTATAAGTTTTTACGTGTTTTCTTAATAAGTGTGAAAACTCTAGAATATATATTATTTTGAAACGGAGGAAGTAATATTTTTATAAGTTTTGAGTACTATCATTTATGTTTTCATTACCAATCTTTATTCGCTTACCAACCAATATACGACGATAAAATAAATACAATTTTTACGACATTGTGCATGAGTTAAAAAAAAAAGACATTGTGCATGAGTTTCTTTTTTTGTAACACGTGAAGGTATTTGCAAGTTTATTCTTTTTCTCCTCTAATTTTAAGAGAATTTTAAAGAAATTATAATGGCAGCAAATAGGAAAACGACATATATCTTTGGACAAAAGAAATGTGGGATAGTTTCTTGAAAACGACTGATAATAGAATAAATAGTGTAAAAGTATTGCCCACTCATGAAAACACGAATATTGTGTTACCTTTTGGCCTGTTCTCGATCATGTTATATTATTTCTTTGTACCTTTACGAAAATGCTAGTCCTTGTCAAGATATATTTTAATTCATCAATGAGTACATGTAGAGATCAAAGAAGCTGAAAGTAAAATCATGTGAGGATCCACTCTGGCTAGTAGCGCTTATAAACTTTTTCAGCTGTTCTTGGCAGAGAAGAGAACATCAGTTTTAATAAAATAACTTTTCCTCATATCTATTGATATTTTCATTACAGTGAGCCTTGAATGAGTGATAACAGTCATATAATTTGTCTAGTTAGTACGCTCTTATCAAGAGATTAATGACGTTGGAATTTGGACATCGTAAAACATTAATGAATTCATATCACTGTAATTTGTGTTATTTTGTACTCCCTCCGTTTTATAATACTTATCGTGTAGAAAAAAAAATTCGTTTCAAAATAAATGTCGTTTTAGAGTTTCAATGGAAAATTTATTAATAAAATTCTTCAGTTTATTTTTCTATTGGTTGAAATATGGTTAAATGTATAAGTAATTGTGTTTTTATTTTAGAAATATACAAAATCATATGTTTTCTTAATATATGTGCATAAACCTAGAACGACAAATAATATAAAACGGAGGGAGTAGTAACATTTATAAATTAAAAATAAAATCTTAATGATTAATTATCGTCTAACTAAAAGAAATACAGTACTTCTTACTGCCTTGTGTATTGTGTTGGTGAACTGGAAAAAAAATACATGAACTTGTGGGGGTAATTCGAAGAATCAAGATTGCTTGTTTAATGTCTAGAAGGAGAGACTTTATTCCATGGAATGAAATCCCGTGACCTTGTCTTGGATTCTTCCAACGTAAATATATTAAAATACCATTAATATATGTCATTTATCGAGAAATTACAAACTATGAAGTGTTACTATTATATCGTAACTATTTCTGCATATGTTTTTCATGAAACCTTAACTTATTTCCGTATTTGGAACAAGACTTCAGATGATTATATATCACATTTGGACTAAAGACTTTCAATATGATTGCATAATCACATTATAGATGATGAGTAGTTGAGTCAATCATATATGTAGCAAAATACGTTAAATTCACATTACACGTTTCATATGTAAACCTCCTAACGACGATTTTTGTTTGTTTGATGGTTCAAAATCATTGATAGTGAAGGACATACTACTTAATAAAAGATGTGTTTGGAACTTTCTACAGTCTTTAATTATAACGAAAATGAATCTTCCAAATCTCTAATGTCTCCAAGTGAATTCTACCTCGAATCACATTTTTATGTTTGTGTTTATCTTTACACAAAATAAAGCTACAAACTCTTCTCTTTACGCATAGAAAAAACCTTATTTTACAACAAAGTTATAACTATTAGTCAAAAACAAAACAAAGTTATAACTTATAATAATTGACATAGACACACCTTCAAATTTCTAAACCTATAGGAAATTTATGAAATCGTAAGGGAAGTGGAACACAAGTAATTTTAATTATTTTCAGAAAGTATTTTGTCAGTATTCATTTAAAATGTAAAACCCAAACGGGATAACACTAAATGTAATTTTCTTTTATCATACAAAATTGACAAAACAAAAGTCACACAACTCACATGATATTCGTGATTGAGAACATGCCAAAGTTATTGCCGGTGAAACGATAATGAGATTATAGATTAGGAATCAGTGAGAGAAAAAATATAATACAAATGGAATTAGTCGACCATCTTAAGACAGGTGTGTGGTTGAATCATGTTCTAATCCATATTGATCCGGTCTATCCGGATCAACTAAGATTATATTTTTTTTTTTAAAACACAATTGTTCATATTTCATAAAAACCCGACCGACCAATTGCTTAATATGAGAATTATTAATCGGGCTATTTGTGAAGGGCCTTACTGGTTCTAGCCCACTCTTACATCATGTCCGGAAATTTTGAGCGAATAAACTTTTTCCCGCCAACTTCTATCGTTTATTTAAAATATTCCATAAGTAATTCTTTCTCCATTCTGAAAATATTTACGTTTTAGAAAAAAATTCAAAAAAACATATTTTTATATTTTATATTTATTAATTAATAGTAAATTGTAAAATTTTAAAACATAATTATGATTATTAAATTTTTATTATTTAAAAGTTATGAAAAATACTTAGTTAAAAAATAATATATTGGTAATTAATTTTCATAGATTATATTTAATATGTGTAAATTTTTTTATAACATATATCTTTTTGAAATAAAAAGATTATGTTTTTTCTCGTAATTTATGAAGTTTGTGAGGATCAATATTTCAACAAATAAAGAACACTCATTTTTAGTAGTGTGTGTTTAGTGTGATGCTCGAATACTTTGATATCACTTTCCATATGTTCTATAATCCTATCGAATCAATTGTTTTTATTATCACCACCAGTACCTATTCAAATCCAAAATATTAATGAAAATGTATTACGTGGTTGTTGCTAAGGCAAGTCTTAGGATATCTCCAAGAGAAATTCCTTTAGATAGCCTCTTTTAGTTTGTTTGTCACAAAAATAGTTTTTAAGGAAGAAAATGACCAAAATGTTTTTTTTAGAAACTAAAAAATTCATTTATATGCATTTATACCCCTAGGGTTAACTAATTTAGACTTTAGGGTTTAGAGTTAAGGGGTGGGTTTGGGGTTAGGGTTTCAAATTTCAAAAAATAAATAAAAAAATCAAAATTTCAAAAAAAAAAAAGTCTATTTTGGTCATTTTATTTTTTGAAGTCTATTTTTGTGACAAAAACTTTAAAATGACTATTTAAGAGAATTGTCCTATCTCCAATCCAATTCGATTTTTTCCTCCAAAATAAAATATAAGTGAATATGGAATAAAAAATGTTTAAATCCTATTTCATTTCTTATTTTCATAATAGAGTTTATTTTATAAATGGAATACTTTATTTTTTGTTTGTTTATAACTACATTACGAAGGGAGAAATAAAATAAAATTTGAGCATTTTTACTCCATAATCACTTTTACTTCATTTTAAAGAAAAAAATGAAGTTTTACATTAGAGATGTTCTTCTAAATGAATGAATAAGTTGTTGCTAAAGTCGAATTCCAACAAAAAGTCCTATTATTCAACAAATTTTATTGACACATCACCTTGCATGATTTTCAGCATAAAATTTTCACTTTAGGCCAGAATAATAAAACTCCTTTAAGTATGGTGTTTTAAGCTCTAGTCACACCAGTTGATAAAAAAGAAGAAGTTTTAGCCACCACTAACACGCTCCAAGCATGCCTTAATCATAAACATTTGTGTGTCCCACGCAAAGCGCATGTCTTACCAAATCTCTGCCCTCTAGACAGTCGCTAAACTTGCGCATGATTCCAAACACTGCAACATGTTCTGCCCGTTACAAAGTCCTTGCTCAATTAACCGTTACGCTTTACAGAACTTATACCTACCACTCAATAAATGCTCATTTAAAATATAAAATACTAACATCAACGGTCGGAAATCACCAAAACAATTGTTCCCATATTAAACAAAGAACTATTTACGTAATAGCATAAATTAATAATACTTTTGTATTGTTTAGCGAACAAAGTACTGCTTTATCAACAAAGTTCAAAATACTTAAAAGCAGTATACATTGTGAAGTTCAAAAATACTTCAAATAGTTACTTGAATGTTAATATTTAGTCTTCTATTAATATTACTTTTGTGGCTTAATTATATAATAATTTCTTTGAGTTTACTATAATTTTTTTGATTAACACAATAAATAGACAAAGTCTCTAAAAACACTAAACAAGTAGAAGATATTGATTGGTGAAATATTAACTTTAAAAAATAAATGAATGATGTAGTTTTACTGATATATTTTTACATATTTATTACTTCTTCCCTTTCTAATTGTAAGTAGTTTTTTTTAAAAAAGCACAATTATTTATAAATTTGTTAATTTCTTAAAAATATTATTTAATCAATTAATTCAACCAATTATAAAAAAACTAATCTTATTTCATTAGTCACACAATATCCAATAAATAAAAAGATGCATTGAAATATGTAAACTACTTATATTATAAAACAATTTTATTTTACTAAAACTACTTACAATAAGAACATAAAGAGTAATAGAGATAAGTTTCACACATATTCATCGACTTACAGTCCAACTTATTCAAAGTCCATTAACAGATAAATCCCATAGCATTAACAAACAAAAGGAATAAGGAAAGCGACTCGAACTCTAATTCATATTTGGGACATGTGTGTTGACGGGTCAGAAAGTACGAATGATACAGTGATTCATATTAAATACATCGGGATAAAGCGAGTTGAACCTGCGTTTCACAAAATATATAATCTCTGACAAACACTAAATATGCAATTTCATCACGAAAACAACAAACTATCTTTCATTTTATTTAAACTATTTTTTAGTTATAAAAGAAGATCTTAGCTGGCCGAGCAAATGACTAGTTTTTTTTCCTGAGCGATCAAAGAATAAAAATAATTCAGCAATTTCAATACTATTTGTAAAAGCAAAACTTGATTTAAATATCAAACTCGTCTCACATCTGGAATCTCCATTTATTTCGATTTATTTCTAATACCAAATAAATTTTCGACTTAATTTGTTTCTTAATCATTTCTTAATCACAATTCCAAACTCACCACTCAACATTTATGGAATCATTGTTAATCCTGTTGTTTCATTAATTGTTTATTTGTGCTTTTAAACATGAAATCTGAGGTTCAAGTTTAAGAATGAGATTATCATCACTTATGCAGGCTAATGTAGAAAATCTTACTAAAAGTTTTGAACATTGAGCAAACAAAACTATCATTTGTATATGTTTATAAAAGGGTTCAGTATCATGGAACTAGAATTGCTAGACATGAAGCTTTACAAAACCGACAAAATTACCGGTTATAGTCATTTTATAATAATTTTTCATAATTTGTAATATATTGTTAAAATAAAATATTGAACATAATTTTATACAATTAGCAGCTTGATCACATAAACAATAAAAATAAAATGTTGTCGGTTGCGTGAAGATCATCACAATTTGTTTAATCGAAAGCTAAAACAAAGGAAGATTCGAAAAACAACTTTAGAAATTGTTTAATTTAATCGACCGTCCCATAATTTGTTTTTAGTTAATTAGGTGAAACGAACGTAGTAGCCTTATATAAATAAATATAATAAATAAATAAAATATAAATTGATACTTTTGGTAAGCCAATGACTGATACGACAAAAACTCTGGCCGTCTTCTTCTTCTTCTTCCACGCGACTGTAACGATCTCTCACTCCCTAACTCTTTAACCCTACGTAACTGCTGCTCCTATCAGTTTCCATAACCAAATTCTCTCTAAACAGTATTATCAAAAATATAATAAACATTTCCTGAAAAAAAAACAATTCTTTCTTTTTGTTTGCTTAACTTTGTAAATCTTCTCTATATACTTTTTTCAGAGGGTTTTGGTTTGAGTGTTTGTGTTTGCGTGTGAGTAATTCACTGAAGAGGGTAGAGAAAAAAAAAGTTCTTAGCTTTGGATGAAACACTGTCTTATTCCACTCCTCTTCGCTTGGGTTTCTCTCTCTCTCTCTGCTTCCTTCTTTCTCTGGATCTCATTGCTTCTATGGAGTAAACTTGAGGATATCTAACAAGAAAAAGCAAACCTTTTTTTTGATGCTCTGAGCTGTTGTGCATTGTCCCTTTCAAAGATTCTGCAGAAAGATTCGAATAGTTTTGGAACTTTGTTGTGAGGTTTATAACTAGCATTTCCCCTTAGATTCAGATCTGATGCATTCCAGTTTCTGAAGTTGCCCCAAGATTTTGATTTGGTTAAGCTTTGAAAATGAATGTTCTTTATCACAAAGTTTCAATCTTTAAACTTGGCAATAACAACAAGTTTGCTGCTTCTTTGTGTGTGTTACAGGTTGTGTTCTTAGGCAATATAGTAAATGGCTACACTTTCGGATATTGGTGTATCAGCTGGGATTAACATCTTAAGTGCATTCATTTTCTTCATAATCTTTGCGGTTTTGAGGCTCCAGCCCTTTAACGACAGAGTTTACTTCTCTAAATGGTACCTCAAGGGGCTAAGAAGCAGCCCTTCTCGTGGTGGCCCCTTTGTACAGCGCTTTGTGAACCTTGACTTCAGGGCTTACTTGAAGTTCTTGAACTGGATGCCTGAGGCTCTCAAGATGCCTGAGCCTGAGCTGATTGATCATGCCGGTTTGGATTCAGTTGTCTATCTCAGGATTTACTGGCTCGGGTAAAGTTTTTCAACTTTGTTGCTTAGTACTAGTTTTTACTCTTCTTGATTCTGTTGTTTTTATTGATTGTGTGCAGGCTTAAGATCTTTGTTCCAATAGCAGTACTTGCGTGGGCAGTTCTTGTGCCAGTCAACTGGACAAACAACACATTAGAGTTGGCTAGGCAGCTAAAGAATGTAACTTCGAGCGACATTGACAAACTGTCTGTTTCGAATATCCCAGAGTATTCAATGAGGTGCGTTAGACCTTTACCATCTCTTAGTCTTCTATGTTTCCATCTGTCAAGAATGTAAAGTTTTGGGATACAATGTCTTGACTTTTTGTTGGTTTTTCCAGGTTTTGGACACATATAGTAATGGCATATGCGTTTACCATCTGGACTTGTTATGTGTTGATGAAAGAATATGAGACGGTTGCGAACATGAGGCTCCAGTTTGTTGCATCAGAAGCTCGTCGACCTGACCAGTTCACTGTAAGACTCCTTTCTTTCCGCCTTGGTTTAAACTTGAATCACTGAACAAAGTGTGTGAATCTAATATGCTGAGATTTATGATAGGTTCTTGTCAGAAATGTACCTCCGGATGCAGATGAATCTGTTAGTGAATTGGTGGAGCATTTCTTCCTGGTCAATCACCCTGATCACTACCTGACTAATCAGGTAAATTTCTCAGAAGTTTTTAATTTGAATCTGTTAAATACTCTGTGAGCTATATCTTCTTGAGACTTTATTCGACTATGATATGCTTTCTGGGGTCTTACTTTACTGGAAAACAATATGTAGGTTGTATGCAATGCTAACAAGCTAGCTGATTTGGTGAAAAAGAAGAAAAAGATGCAGAATTGGCTTGATTATTACCAGCTCAAATACTCTAGAAATAACTCCCAGAGAATCATGGTGAAGGTACTTGAAATGAAATCTCAATATTCATAATTTCTTAGTTTCTGTTCTGTTAAATATGATCCTTTACATCATCAACCAGCTTGGCTTCCTTGGGCTTTGGGGACAAAAAGTGGATGCAATCGAACATTACATTGCTGAAATAGACAAAATGTCAAAAGAGATAGCTAAAGAGAGAGAAGAAGTGGTGAAAGATCCCAAGTCCATTATGCCAGCATCTTTTGTCTCCTTCAAAACTCGGTGGGCTGCTGCTGTCTGTGCTCAGACCCAACAGACCCGGAACCCGACCCAGTGGCTAACCGAATGGGCTCCAGAGCCTCGTGACGTGTATTGGCCAAATCTTGCTATTCCATACGTTTCTTTGACTGTTAGAAGACTGTTAATGCATGTTGCCTTCTTCTTCCTAACTTTCTTTTTCATCATCCCAATTGCGTTTGTTCAATCTCTTGCTACCATTGAAGGGATTGTGAAAGCTGCACCGTTCTTGAAGGTTATTGTCGAGGAGTGAGTCTTCTCTCTTCTTGACATCATAAAAAACATTACTTATTCCTGAACTGACTTTGTTTGATTCTTATGCAGTAAGTTCATGAAGTCAGTGATTCAAGGTTTTCTACCTGGTATTGCACTGAAGCTGTTCCTCATCTTTCTTCCATCCATTCTCATGATCATGTCCAAGTTTGAAGGCTTTACATCGATCTCATCTTTAGAGAGACGCTCAGCGTCTAGGTATTACATCTTCAACTTCGTGAACGTGTTTCTTGCCAGCGTTATCACTGGAGCTGCGTTTGAACAGCTTAGCGCTTTCCTCAACCAATCACCAAACCAAATCCCAAAGACCATTGGCGTGGCTATACCAATGAAAGCAACTTTCTTCATCACTTACATAATGGTTGACGGTTGGGCAGGAGTAGCTGGAGAGATTCTTATGCTGAAGCCTCTCATTATGTTCCATCTCAAAAACACATTCTTGGTCAAGACTGAGAAAGACAGAGAGGAGGCAATGGATCCAGGAAGCATTGGTTTTAACACTGGAGAGCCTCGGATTCAGCTTTACTTCCTTCTCGGTCTTGTCTACGCTCCTGTGACACCTATGCTTCTTCCTTTTATCTTGGTTTTCTTCGCTCTTGCTTACATTGTGTACCGTCATCAAGTAAGTTTCCTTTCTTTCTCGCTACTTCTATACTTCAGTTTGGTTTTTGTGTGTTTAAAGATGATTCTTGTTTCTTGTCAGATCATAAATGTATACAATCAAGAATACGAGAGCGCTGCAGCGTTTTGGCCAGACGTTCATGGACGAGTCATAGCTGCTTTGATAATATCTCAGTTGCTTCTTATGGGTCTATTGGGAACAAAACACGCTGCATTAGCAGCACCGTTTCTCATTGCTTTGCCTGTGCTTACCATTGGTTTCCATCACTTCTGCAAAGGTCGTTATGAGCCAGCTTTCATCAGATACCCTCTACAGGTTTGTTTCTTCTAACAAACCGTTTTCACATCTTTATGTTGCCTCTAGATATGAATTACATTGTTGTTGAACAGGAAGCTAAGATGAAAGATACATTGGAAAACGCAAGAGAGCCGAACCTGAACCTCAGAGGCTACTTGCAGAGTGCTTACGTTCATCCAGTGTTCAAAGGCGATGAAGATGATGATGAGTATGATGATGACAAGGTCGGGAAGTTTGAGGAGGAAGCCATTATTGTTCCCACCAAACGTCAGTCGAGGAGGAATACTCCGGCTCCTAGCAGAATCAGCGGAGAATCTTCACCGTCTCTGCCCTTTAGTGGTAAAGAAGTCTAGAGAGATGTTTTACAAGTATGTACATAGAAAGGGATAAAGAGGATACGTAGGTCAATGAGGTACTAAAATGGGGATTGGCCTAAAGCTTGATTCAGAAAATATTTGTGTTGTGGAGAGACAGACCTCAAGGGTTTTCAGTGGATTTCAAAATTTCGAGGTTCTTGTTTATTGAGGTGTGTACAACCTTCTAATCTTTGTAGTCGTTAGACATACTTGTATTGTTTTTTACCATCAGATGAAGAATGTCTTTGGAAACAGTTACCTTCACTTGTTCAATGCTCATGCAAAAACTAATACACCATCATGTTATATAGTATATAAAGTTGAAATCCAAACAGACTAAAGAGGAACAATGGCGTGTAATCCAAAATATAAAAAGTCTTAAAAGAGTAATAATAATATATGAACGTTTTTGGAACACACTTACATAATCTAGAAAGATATTCCTCAAACTCTTCCAATCCGTCAATATTAACTCTAGTCAAAGTCTTGCTCTCCAAATTGTACAAGTAAATGTGGAAAGGGTGTGATAGATAGCAAGTCCGGAACACAATTTCACTTGTAACAGTCATTCCAGCAAAGTACAACATGTTCTTCTTGTTGATGAAAGGAGGCAATTCATAGGTATGCTTGGACCATCTCTTGCACAGTATAATTTACTTTGGTAGTTGAAAAAAATGACCCATAGGATGATCAAAACCCTCTGGTGACATGTCTTTATTTGTGTTAATAAAGCTGAACTTCTCCAGCCTAACGTCGAAACACACTATTGTTCTCCATACACGTTTTTTCCCAGACTCCAATGTCAAAACCTGATGAGTGTTGAGTTTTTCGTAACGTGAAGAGGTCATACACAGCACTTTGAACTGTTTGTTGATTGGATCATAGGCCAAATACATTTCTTGAGTCTTCTCTGTGTTACTCTTCACTTTCATTTTGTGTAAACTTAAGAACTCTCCTGTGTCAAGGTGACAAACCACCGACACCTTTCTTAACCATACCTGAAGCAAGACTAATCCACAGATTGGTGTACATATATCAGTTGGAACATATTTGGGTAAAGACGTATAGTAAGGGGTGGCTACAATAATAGAGTTGTGACAATCCGTCCTCTGAGAAGACTGTTAAAGGGTGAGGTCTTGGGTTCGAGTAACGCCAAGCGCATCAATAACCTACCGGTGGATGTGGAAGCGTTTCTGCCCACAATGAAGGGTTAGGATCGATGACCTGCAGGACTGTGAGCCGGAGTCCACGAGACGGGTTGTCACAAGAGTTATCGTCTGGATCATGAGGCTGAGGTATATAGTAGAAAAAACAACTTGTCAATGTCAATGTTGCCAACAGGTTGTACGGTGAAAAGAGCCGTGGACGAATACTTGGTTAAAACAAACTCAGTGTAACTATGGAGAATGGAAGCACAAGCAGTACCAGCCCTAAGCACAAGCAGTGGAAGCATGTGCTTTTGGCCCATTTTAGAATATGAAATATTTCAGTCTTCTATTAATCAAAATCTTCACTAGAGTAGTTGGTTTATGGATAGTTTACGAACTTTAGCGGTACACACGAGTAAAAATTTATCATGCATTGATTTTTCAAATCTTACATTAGTGGACACCAATGATTTCACAAATAGGTTTTGATCCATAGACATGAATTCTTGAAGACGTTAGCGTGTACGTATCCAAAATATTAATTGCTGGCTGAAACCAAAAACCTAAAAATATATTTCATATAAACTTTAGATGCCAGTTAACAACAATCTTTTGATGAATTGTCACTGTCTTGGAGCAATGTTTTAACAATTTACAGTCTTTTGTAAAAGTAATGACTTCGTATCAGATTCTTTTGACTCGGAGTTGGGGACGGAATAAAAGACTTCCGTATCAGATTGTTTATATGGTCTAACCACCAAGAACCACGTGAATGTTGCCATCTCAAATGCATTTCTTTATACAAAATCATTTGTAAAAGAACCACTATCTGGCTTTTATATTTATTATCACAAATTATAGTTATTATCTGGCTTTTAGCCTTTTGTATTTTATACCACACAATATATTTATTATCTGGCTTTTAGTCTTTTGTATTATTCGATATTCGCTAACAACCATGTCGAGAAATATTATACACCGATGCAATGCGCCAAAGTTTTTTTCATTTTCTTGTGTGTTTCAATAATCTTTATTTCCTTACGATTCATTTTGAAATAGACTAAAAGACAAAACAATAAATAATAGGCAGTCCCGACTCGTTTTCATATAGAGACCATCGAACTTAATCATGAACTGTCCACTGAATAAAAAATATCATAAAACTAAGGTATTCATAACTAAAAATACTTTATATAGAGTTGTTTTAGCATAGAGAGAGAGATATACCAAGAAGAGCATTGACTCTGTCTTTCTCATATCCATGGAGAAGACATCATCATTCTCCAGCCACGAAGGAAAGCCGATACGATGCAAAGCAGCAATATGTAGAAAAGCAGGAGAAGCATTGGTGATCGAAGAGATCCACGTTTATCCACCTCAAGCTTACGAAGTTAGGATTAAGATCATATGCACAACTCTTTGTCACACCGATCTTGCTTTCTCCAAATATGATAGTGTAAGATATACATTTTTATTTAACCAAAACAAGAAGATTGTACTATTTTTTTTTTGCATGGGAAAGTCCATACCTATAATCTATCCTTCACCAAATCTTCTGAATTTTCCAGGGACCACTCGTAAGGTTTCCTCGAATTCTAGGACACGAAGCTGTCGGGTAAACTTTCTTTATAAATTTCAAGATATTGAACTTTTCTTTAGAGTATAGTACGTCCATCATTATCTCCGGTCTTTTAATCGAGATTCTTAGCTTTTCTTAGTTTAACTAAGAAAAGCTAAGAACCGTCTCTTAAATAAGAGATATAAAAATCGTCTCTTAGTCGAAAAGTGTAGAAAAACAAAAAATATCAAATTATGAGAAAAATCTCGGTTAAGAGTCCGAGGATAATTGATGCCCTAAATAATTACTTTTATTGTAATATCCAGTGTGGTCGAGAGCATAGGTGAACATGCAGATGGTTTCAAACAAGGCGACGTGGTATTGCCAGTATTTCACCCTCACTGTGAAGAATGTAGAGACTGCAAATCTTCAAAGGGCAACTGGTGCACGAGATTTGCCGAAGATGTCGTGTCAAACACGCGACGATACGGAATGGCTTCGAGGTTCAAGGACTCTATGGGAGAAGACATTCACCATTTTTTATTTGTCTCAAGTTTTTCTGAATATACCGTCGTTGATATCGCTCATCTCGTTAAAATCTCTCCTGAAATTCCCCTTGATAGAGCGGTTTTGCTCAGCTGCGGTGTCTCCACAGGTTCCATATTTTCTTCTTCAATACTTGTTTGTTGCCTTAGTGTTCCTAGTAGAGATATAAATTCTAAATACCATTGGTGAAAACGTAGAAAGAAGTAGAAACCAGGGGTTTATTTTTATTTTAGAAAGTTAAATATATATTCCATATGTTTAATTTTACATATTTTCAAAATAAAAACACTATTATTAATACATTTAACTATATTTCAACCAATATAAATTTGAATAGATAATAATATCAATAAATTTGCATTGAAAATTGAAAATGACGTTTATTTTAAAACAAAAATTTTACCCTATAATAACAAGTAATTTAAAAAGAGGAAGTACACTATTTTGAAAAGATGGGGCTAATCACTGATGATTTGTCACGTTACATGGGTCAGGAATTGGAGCAGCTTGGAAAACGGCTGACATTGAAGAAGGCTCCACCGTTGCAGTTTTTGGCCTTGGTGCTGTTGGACTAGCGGTATCCATTTTTCTTTTATTAATATAAAAACTTTTTCCTTTCACTACAAAAAAATATATAACTTTTTCTTCTATAAAGAAAACTATATTACTTTCACAATTTTTGTATAATCCCCTCCCCCTTTTGTTAATTTGATATACATTATTAATTCATTTGCTATATCAAAAAAAAAAAAAAATGATTTGGTAAACAGGTTGGAGAAGGAGCCAGGCTGCGAGGGGCAGCACAGATCATCGGTATTGATATCAATCCTGATAAGTTCGCGTTAGGTAACTTTTTTTTAAAACAAAGTTGTGATATATTTAAAATAAATATTTTTGTCTTTTAATTTTATATTACTATTTTCATTTGGCTTATTCTGACCACGTTGAGTTTGGCACTATTTTCATTTGTCTTTTAATTTTATATTACTATTTTCATTTGGCTCCAAATGCTATTGTTTATTCGTCCTCTTCCATTATAACCTATAGATGATGATTTCCATTGATCAGTACATGTTTTACAACTGAATAGCGTATTATATTATATCCATGATTAAAACAATAACAAAATTTAATCATTTGCATAATTAATTATATTTTGAAACAATGAAACACCATTTAAAATAAAATAAAAGATTTCATATAAAACGTTTAATTAATTATATAGATCAGAAAATATTATTCAGCTTGTACAAACTTAAAATATAATTATCTACCTTGCATAATAGGTAAGAAATTTGGCTTCACGGATTTCGTCAATCCTACCTTGTGTGCAGATAAAAAGATTAGCGAGGTATGTTATTAACAGATCATTACACCATTTCACATATAGATTTCACATCATAATTAAATAAGTATTTGAATTAATTTATTCACAAAAAAATAGAAATAACTTCTTCTTCTTATTATTTTTGGATAATCATGAAAAAGGTGATTAAAGAAATAGCAGGGGGAGGAGTTGACTACAGTTTTGAATGTGTTGGTATAACTTCTGTATTGAGCGAGGCTTTCATTAGCACCCGCACGGTACGTGTATATCGGATCATGCATTTTCTATCCAGTTCATTATCATTCCAGTGGTTAAAAACACCATTGGTTTATTATGTATTTAACGATTATAAATAAATAAATAAATTAATTAAATGAAACAGGGTACAGGAAAAACGGTAGCGTTGGGGATAAATCCTGCAGCTCCAACGGAATTGGATAGTTTTGGTCTTTTCAGAGGAAAACATGTTTGTGGAAGTTTGTTTGGTGGTCTAAAACCCAAGCTAGATATTCCCATTCTCGTGGATCGATACTTAAAGAAGGTGTGTATATGTATTTATTTGATTACAGTTTTGTTAATGCATACAATTAGTTGTACTTTATTCCAACTTTAATGTTATGATTTCATGCGATTAACACTTGCAGGAGCTTAATCTGGATAGTTTTATCACACATGAACTGAAATTTGAAGATATCAACAAGGCTTTCGACTTATTAGAGAAAGGAAAGTCTCTCCGGTGTATTCTGTGGATGGATAAGAAATAAATATTTTTATGTTAGACGACCAAAAAAATATTTTATGTCAAAAGGTGATGTATTACTAAGTCTTGTCAGTTTTTATCTTTTTGCTCATTTTGATAGATTAGTACAAATATCCTTCTGTTTAATATTAATAAATGAATGAGGAAAATTATGTAATTTAAATGTCTTTAGTAATTTGAATGTATTTAAAAAAACTCTATAGCAAAATTAAAAAAAAAAATCAAAAGTCATAGCTAAAAAACCTACAACTTCAATTGTAAGGCAAAGGAAAACTAAAACTGCAGCTTCAACAAATCAAACTATATATATATTTGTTTTGGAAGAACAAGAAGAAGATTTATTGTTCTGTAGAAGAACAAGAAGAAGATTCACTAGATTCTGACAACAAAACGGTTTCATAGATTTATGACTTTTTTTGGAAAGAGAATCTTTCGAGAAAAAATCTGGTTAAACCATCAATAAAAGTTCGGGAGATAAATTTACAGTCCACGGTTCGTGGACATGGAAACCGGGAACGAAGGAGCCGAGGTGAACGCGGCTAAAAATATTTTTTCTTATCACTAATGTAACACCCGACCGTCCACGGCTAATGGGCCACTTACGTCTGTTCTTTCGGCCTATGGACCCTATCCTATCCGATGATCGGTTCGTTAATTTTCCAAGGTCCAAAATTATTGTTTATTGATCCTGCAATCACCACCCGACCTTTTTTCGTGCTTTGGTCTCATTCGCACGGTATCGCGAATCACTTCTCGATAAGTCATCCATCCTTCTACTACTCTAGATCAAATACGTTTAACTCTAGAGTTCTAAATAGATGTGTGACGAAAAAGGTTAGTCAATTTTGGTGACATAAGTAGTCAAATCAATTCTCTTAAACCCTTCCATATATAACAATTGAGGATGTTACTCAACTAACATATGTGTTTTGACTTTTCTAGGTTCATTATATGATCCAAACCCAAAAACACAAAACGAACTCAATCCAATAAAAATGAATCTGAACCGATCTGAATCCGACATAAATATCAAATGGATCTTTTTGTGGTATTTTGGATTATAAATTTTATCTGAACCGATCCCAAACCTAAATGGATATTAGATAGAACCCGAAAGATTCAAAATTCCTAAAAAAACTTGTACCAAACATAATCTCAATTCCTAATGTGTATCCAAAATACAGTAAGATGTTATTAAACATCTAAAACAATTATTTTTTACATGAATAACTGAGTCAAATACGTAGTTAAATATATATTTTTGGCATTTGGTTAATATTAATGTTTTTATATTTTAACAATTGCATTTGAAATTCAATTATGAATAAGTTTTTTTCTCAAGTTTAAACAATTTTTTTCAAAAAGTCTAAATAGTGTTTCTTAGGTTTATAGAATTGTTAGTTGTTAGTTTTAATTTATTTACGTTTCATTATATATGATTTTCGTTCATAAAAAGCTTTGGTTTGTCATGATATATTTGATGTTGATACGTATAGTTCAAAGAAGAGTCTCATGTGCTTAAGAGACGAATATCCCAACATTATCTTAAAGGAAAAAAAATATGGTTCAAAAATTCACCTAAACAAATTTATTGAAATTATTGGAAATATATTGAGTTTAATCAAGTACAAATCAATATTTTGGAATCGGTAACCCGATCAATATCCAAACCAAAATTATTTTGGGTTCAATCGGATCTTGGACATGTATATAAACCTGAACCAAACCCGACTAAATCCGAACCGAATCCGACCAGAAATTTTATAATATCCGAATGAGACTGAATTCATGAACCCGAAAATCTGAAATTTGAATAAATCCAAACCGAAACCTGATTGAGACTCCGATTGCCCAGCCCTGTGTCTATATATTCAAGTTTGAATATCATCAGGTGTAACATAAAAATCTCTTACACTGAGAAACATTAATTGGTCTATCTTGACCAAAATACCATTTTCTAACAATAAATATGCTAATCTAAACCCGTTTGGGAAACAATAAAATTACCTTGTTGAGAAACTAAATTAAAGATTACCTTCCAGAACTAGTTAAGATACACATCATATTCATAAGACATTAATGATCACAAAAGCATTTGTTGAATGTGTGTATAAATACATACACAACACATCATATTCAATAGTAAGATATAGAGAGAAGATTATAGTTTTTACTTGCACAAAAGAGTGAAAATATAAAATTTACACATTAAGAGAATCATGAGATCTGCTACTGTTTTTATGGTTTCTTGTATTCTCATGTTTTTCGTGCTGATCCATGTCAAAGGTAACACATTTCTTTGTCTTTATTAGTTTTATGTAAAAGTTAACAACTCTAAACTTTGCGAAGTACGCTGTTTTCTTGGAAAAGTGGTAGACCATGTTCTAAATTTAATTATCTGTAACTTGAATCTTTTGTTAAAAATTTAACGTTTTTTGTGTGGTTGATATGAACTAATAGATGTAGAAGCTGGACAGACTGCAATGGGTATCCTATGCAGCCAGAAGGATATATTTATTGGGAGATGCGGCCATGATGGAAGCAAAACGTGCATAAACGACTTTGTTAATAAAGAAGGTGATGGCAATAGGCCATATACTTGCAGGTGTGATAACTTTGGCAAAAAACATATATGCCGATGTAAAGTTCCTTGTTAGCTTTAGTTATCTTTTTACAACAATAAATAGAAGAATCAAGTTTTATTTTGGTGTGCATCTTAAATCGCTTTGGACGTTAAAGGAAACGCAAAGAAGAAAAGAGTGGCAAAAAGTAATAGACGTTTTAAAGCCTAGTTTTGTTCAGATTCTGACCATTTTCCTCAATGATCGATCTGATTAGTTTAAAAACTGAATTTTGGGGAAAAATGAAAATACGTAATTACAATGCCAAGTAATTTTGTGGTTTCATTAAGAAACAAGATTCAACGATGGAATCATGATCAGGTGTGCTACGCTGTTTATGATCTGAGGCTCCAAAACGATAATTTGCGTTTGTCGACCTAGATTTAATTAAGCTTCAACCATAGGCATGAAATGAAGCTCATGCAAGATGCTGATTCTTTTGACTCTTAATTAGATCTATTATATGCTTATGAATAGAAATGGATCAAACACGAGAGGCTTCTGTCTACGGTCACTGATGGACTCTTACGAGTGTAATATAATAATTCATCAAACAAATATAACTATTAGAAACTGGATTTTTCCATACAAGCAAATTGGTTTGAGTAATGTTCGTGGGAAGCACGTCGGTGTGATCTTGTGCAACAACACCAAAGTCTCACCACTACAACTTTGATCTTTAGGCCAATATTAGGACAAGATCGTGTTTACCATAACGTCTAATCTTTCCGACACAATCTCCCATCTTAAGTACTTGTCCATCTTTTCTCTTTTCTTAATATCCCTTCTCAAACCCTAAACCCCGTAACGGACCATGATAATGACTTATAACCTTAGATAATGAGCTACATGGTTAATAGCTACAAGACCATAGATGGGAGAGGGGCAAAAGTGGAAATTGCGTAGCACCAACGCACGTAGGTTATCGAAGGGGATCGGACGGTGATGCTATCGCGATTTCCGGTTCGTCTAATATTTGGATCGACCATTGTTATCTAGCGAGTTGTACGGACGGTCTCATCGATGTGATCCATGCTTCCACGGGAATCACCATTTCCAACAACTATTTTACTCAGCATGATAAAGTCAGTTCTATTCATTTTGAAATTATTAACATAGCTGACGAACTGTCTTGAGTTACTAATGTCACATTTTGATGATTTTGTTTGTTATTTAATTACTTATAAATAGGTGATGTTGCTTGGACACAACGATAATTTCGTGCAAAATATGAAAATGAAAGTGACCGTGGCATTCAATCATTTTGGACCAGGACTTATGGAGAGAATGCCACCGTAAATAGTTTTTTTTTTTTTTATGTTTGCTAAAATCACTAATAACTACGTAGATGTAATTTCAATGCAGAGTTAGAGGCATAATAATCTATAAAATGTGGTGGCTGCAGGGTACGACGAGGGTACGCTCGCTCATGTGGCAAACAATAGATACGATAAATGGATAATGTATGCAATTGGTGGGAGCGCCGATCCAACCATTTTCAGTGAAGGCAACTATTCCATTGCTTCTGATAATTCTTACAGCAAAGAGGTGATTTTTTTACTGTATCCTCCTAGGGATATATTTATATCTACTGTTCAAAAAAACTGCTAAGCGGTAATTAGATCAATTTTTCGAAAGTTTAGACATATAAATTTTAAAAACTATAAAAAGTTCTTTTGTCCATTATTAATACATTAGCAAAAATTCTTTCTCCAAATAATATATTAAAATAATGAAATTCAAATTGAATTATTATTTATAAAATTGCATTAAAATGTAAAATGATATTCTTGTAAATAAAATTAAAATCCTAAAATAATACTCCATCTATTTCAATTTAGCTATCGTCGTAGAGTAAAATTTTTATTTAAAAATAAGTAACGTTTTATAATTTCAAGGCAAATTGTTATAACTTTATATGTTATTCTATTTTTTATTGGTTGAAATATGGTTAAATGTATAAGTAATGATATTTTTATATAAATAATATATATAATTAAATGTTTTTAATATGTATGTATATATACAAAACAACAACTAAATGAAATGGATATAACATTTTTTTGTGAAACATATTAAATTAATAATTCATTGACCAGGACTATTTCACCACCCATTCTTTTCCACTGTTTTTAAGTGACGGCAGCTTGCCATTGGACGTTTACACGGCTGATAATATCTAGACGTTGTGTTTGGGTTAAGTATATAATTTATACCTATGATATTAATAATGCTAAGCCTAAATATTTTAAATAAACAGTTGACAAAGAGAGAAGTGAAAGGAGGGTGGAACAATTGGAGATGGAGAAACTTCAAAAGACGTTTTCAAGAACGGAGCTTACTTCGTTCCTTCTGGTTACGGCAGCGTTGCGCTTCCGTATAGTTCTGCTCAACGATTCCCAGTCGCTCCAGGGAACTTGGTTCCTTCTCTAACCGCAGACGCTGGCCCTCTAAACTGCTACCGCAACCGCCCATGTTATTAGTATTGAAGAGCTAAGCGTAAATGCAATGGAAAAGGTCACATGTGTGTACACATACTCTTTTCACGAGATGTATCTTTTTTTTTGGTTAATCACGTTATTTACTTAGTTTATACCGATTAATATGTTTCGGTCTGCTGCCTGCTTTTGCTATATACATTATATGTGGTTATGAATGAAGACACACATCAAGAGTGTGTTGTACACAGTACACAATGCTTAGTTTGATTGATTATTTGTGTATACATATTTATAATTGGAGAGCTTTTCTTAGCCAAGATTACATTTTTTCTCTTACCAAAGAAAAAAAAAACCCATATCAAGTGAATGATTTGAGTTTTTTTAGTTTAGTAACGTTATTTAGTTTTGAAACAACCAACATTATTATTAATTGGTCCGGTTTGACCAAATATATTTCTTTACCCTAAACCAGGTCTATTGGCCAGCCTGATTTTATATCATTATTTCTCTTTTTCTTTATACTAAAAATTTATAATATGAGATTCGGTACAGCAGACCAAAAATAACAAAACAATGATTGTCGGAACAACGAAAATAAACCAAGAAAATAGAGTTTATAACCAATTTTGGTCAGATAAGCAGAAAGCCATTGGACCGGTCTGCACAATTCCATCAGATCGAGACTTATTGCCAAAACAAATCAGAATCCCAACTAATCCTGTTTCCATCACGAAGAGTCCGATCTTAATTACTTTAAATGCCAGAAAATAAATCAGTAGAATGTCTTTGAAAGCTTGTTAGGTTGTATATGGGGTATTACTTTTGCTTGTCATTATAGCCCCATATATAGATAAATACTCCCTCCGTTTCATATTAGTTGTCGTTCTAGGTTTATGCACACAGATTAAGAAAACATTTACTTTTACATATTTTCAAAATAAAAACACTATTATCAATACACCTAACCATATATCAACCAATAGAAAAATAGAATAGATAATATTACCAATAAATTTTGCATTGAAAACCGAAAACGACACTTATTTTGAAACAAAAATTCTACTCTAAAACGACAACTAATTTGAAACGGAGGGAGTAGTTCTTTGGCCAAAAAAATAGAGTATAGATATATAGTTCTGATATTGTTAGGCGGACTTTTTTGATGATTCATTAGGCATTGACTGTTGACTTCACAAACAAAAACTGAAGACTTAAGTTCTTTAACTTTATCTAAACGCAAGCTCTTACCAACCGCCTTCTATGAATTCATTTAAGTTCTTTAATTTTCCACGTGTTTGTACAACTACATAATTTCTTACGTATATTAGAACATTTTATTATAATTTTATCACTGAGTGAATGGATTGTTTTTGTTCAATATAAATTACTTTCAAAATTAACATCAAAACAAATTGGTACGACATTATTGTAAGTCGACAGCGATACATGCAGTTAACTACAAAGAATTCGTAATATTGTATAGCAGTAAAAGAAGACTTGGAACATCTAATGTCGGCGAGATATGGCTAGAGGTCGTGTGAACATTTTTTTGAAGGTCAGTGTTAGTAATTAACTTTTTGTAATGATTCATTTGACTATAGAAAGCTCTACCCTGTGTACACATTGAAACTATGTGACGAAGATGAAAACTAAGAACTAAGCTACACACACATTGATTAAAACAACTTCTTAAGTTGCTTAATATTTGATTGTTTACTTTATTTATCATTTTTTCTTGCAGTTTGTATGTTTTTCGTTCGATTTTATTTGTCTTGAGTTTCTCTTTGTTTCGCTTAGTTCTAGAACTTATTTTAAAGAAAAATCATAATCAATGTTCGATAGATTTCTTTTCCTAATATTTTAATAAAGTGATAGCTAATAGTTATGTTTCGATTTTATATCAGTTGCGATTAGTAATGCATCATGGCTCATGTGAGTCACTAGATCTAGTTATTAACCACGAGCTAGATAGGTAAATATATAGTCTGAAGATCAAAGAGATGAATACATGACTGTTATCATAAATGTACGTTAATTTTTTTTTAAAGTAGTCATTAGTCTATGTAGTACATGTATAATATTCCCCCGTTCCATTAGAATAGATGTTTTGGTGTTTTTACACATATTAAGAAAACACATTAATCATATATCGTTTTTAATTAGAAATTATCAAATTTCAATATATTTTAACCAATAATCTTTTAATAAATTCAATTAATTTTATTGAATACTATACTTTTTATATAAAAAATAAAAAATATATATTTGTGAAATAATTTATTTTTTAAAAATATTTATCATAGTGGAACGGAAGAAGTATGTATTACTCGTATGTTTTTCTGTTAAACAAAATTCCAAAGAGTTGAAATATAGAGAACTTGATCCAAACAAAACAAAGTCAAAGGAATTTAGCGGGTCCCATGGTAAGGTTTGTCAACAAATAAACAGGCAACAACGTAAGTTAACTCTCGGACTACTACATGGGACCCATTTGGAAATCCTGTCGAGTTGGACCCGATCCCGTAAAATTTATTTATTTGATTTATGGGTTAATTTGGCAGTATTTTAGTATTTATTACAAAAAAAATTGCGTGTTAAATATATGGCAAAAAGTCCTTTAAAATGTTCTTTGTCTTTGGCCGGCAAGATATATGAAAGGATGAATTTATTATTTACTCAGAATTTTGTTTCTAAACTCCACATAAACCTAATTGTAGATTCTAGCCAACTTGCATTTGGAAGTATCACAAGTTCGATTTAGGTCTAATGCTAAAATTTACTAATTATAAACCCTATAAATTCTAAAATACGCAGGAAAAAAGTACGTAAATTAGTAATAGATTACTGTGCGAATCATTCGAATCTCAACAAAATTAAACTACAAATTGTTTCTAAGAATTTGCCGGAAGAATAAAATGTTGCAAGAATGTTAGTTTGCTATTAAAAAAACAATCACGTGAAAAATGCCGAGTTAGTTGCTAGTTGTGTTTTTTTCTTCTTCTATCATTTGGTCTAATATTTTTATTATCTGAAATAGTCAAAAAGATTTTCTGAAATGAGAAAAGAATAAAGAAAATTTCAGTTCAATCACAACTGATTTTAATTTGATAAAAATAGCTGTTTCCACAAATCACCTACTTTTCGCCGCATTCAATTTCTTTGGGTTTATTGACATGTTCAATAAGATTTTTTTCTTTAATATAAAATAGATCATTTTTAAGAACACAAGTTTGACATTATCGAGATATCTTAAAATAGTAGATTTGATTCATCTAAACCACGGATCGAACACGTCTGAGAGTTCCCTACTAATATAGCCAAAACTAAGGCAATGATTATTACGGAGTTCTTAGGATGAAATTCTTAGAGCATGTTTAATCCAAGTTTCTTAGTGGGTTTCTTGCACTGTTTGCGGGTCCCACTGATATGTGGAACCTATGAATAGTGTAAGAACCGGTTACAAAAACTATGAATTAAGAACCGATTTTGGAGGGTTTCTTATACTGTTCACGGGTCTCACTGACACGTGGCGGTCCGCGATTGGTCTATTTTTTTTTTTTTTTTTAATAAGAGAAAAAAAAAGTTTAAGAAACCCATTTTGAATTTTTGGGTTAAACATAGTCTTACCATAATATAAAAACCGTTTTTTAAATTTTTCTTAGTTAAAACTAAATGATAATTTTTATATTACGTTAAAAACCCACGTAAGAATTCCGCAACAATCATGCTCTAGTGTATCAAATTAATTTAAACGAGCAGCATGGTGTTGAAATATACAGAATGGATTCAAGCTTTTATGCAGCTAGTAATCATAATTGAAACAACACGTAGTTCACACCATTTCTCAGCAGATCAGAGAAAATAACAAAAGAATAAGTAAACGTGTTAACTGTGAGGTCTATTAGTTGGACATTTCTAAATGTTGTCTGGTTCAAGTATAGGACTCACGTCTCTCTTTAAGTGTCAGGTGGCAGACAAATGACGCACACCCTGACGCTTTTTAGCTAAACTAGAAATCTCCAAGAAATTTCTAAAAAGAATCTAATAATATTTTACACAAAACTCAATATACACAAGTACACAAACAAAGATACACATTCATATAATCTATATATAACTAAAACTGAAATAATAATAATAATAATAAGATATATCTCTCAGTCGACGTCAAAACCCTTTTTGTAGGCGAAGCATCTGGACCGGTAAGAGACTCTCACATCAATCATAACCACATACCAAACTATCTTTCTCTCTCTCTCTCATATCTCTTTTTATCTTCTTGATCTTCCTATATATGTAGAAGCACTAAACGATTCTGTACGGATCCAACAAACTGGATTGATTACCCACAAGTACGTATCCTCTTTTTTTTTGCTCCTAGCTAGGGTTTCGGAGAATCCGATCAAGAACAAAGTAAACCATATTATATATAGACTTAGATGTTCCGGTTTCCGGTGAGTCTAGGAGGTTCACGTGACGAAAGCCGTCACGATCAGATCACACCGTTGGATGAGCGTCGTGTAGTGGTTGGTGAGGTTGACTTCTTCTCGGATAAGAGAGATCATAGGGTTTCACGTGAGAACATCAACGACGTCGACGACGAAGCCAGTAACGTTCACGTCAAAATGGAGAGTTCACGAGTTGAAGACAACGATCGTTCTAGAGATGTAAATGTAAGTCTAATTGATTCTTCTCATTTGATTTTGGTTATTTATATTATAAGGTTTATTTTCTTTCCTTATATTTTTGTTGAAATATTGTTTCTTGGCTTGAGACGATGAGAGTGCTCATGTATAACACTAGTAACAATTATTATGAGTTTTAAGATGTGTGCATATATCAACTACAGATCGGGCTGAATCTTCTGACGGCGAATACGGGAAGCGATGAATCAACGGTGGATGATGGACTGTCAATGGATATGGAAGATAAACGTGCCAAATTTGAGGTATATATTAATTCTAAGACCATGATTAACCTCATGTTCTTAAGTGGAATTCTTAGCGTAATTTAAGAACCGGTTCTTAAATTACGCTAAAAATCCCACCCTAAGAATCCGGGGTTAATCATGCTCTAACAAGTTGATCATAAATTTTCCTTTTCGTTTCCTAATTAATTCACAAACAAAATTAATCATATCTTCTTCAGCATTTAATGTGATTTCGTATACATCAATAAAAGTAAAAATAAAAATAACGAGTATTATAGCTTTTTGAGGAAAAAGGTTTTAATATGTTTTGTGTTGCAATAAATGAAATGAAGAACGCGCAACTGCAAGAGGAGCTGAAGAAGATGAAAATAGAGAACCAAAGGCTAAGGGAAATGTTAAGCCAAGCGACCAACAACTTCAATTCCTTACAAATGCAACTTGTTGCCGTCATGAGGCAACAAGAACAGCGTAACTCCTCCCAAGATCATATGTTGGTAATTTTACATCTCCCTCTTAGGCTTTTGCAGTTTTACTTGATTAATCTCAATCTGTTCTCTCTAATATCTATTTGAGCAATCTAGCATTCATTTCATCATGTCAATAACAACTAACAAGTAAACCATGTGGACAACCGACATGTTTGTATAATTGGTCGATCGTTTAATTTTGTTGTCGTTCATGTCAAATTTAATCGCATCAACTCTTTTATATTTGGTCGTTATGACGGCTATACATTTGAGGATAAACTTTATTCGTAGATAAGGTCGGCACATGGGGCCTAAGAGCATGTTTAATGAGGGTTTCTTAGGAAGAGTCTCTTAGCGGGATTTAAGAGACGGTCTCTTAAATCCCGCTAAGAGACTCTCCTTAAGAGATCCCCATTAAACATGCTCTAAGACCATGATTATGCGGGGTTTCTTAAGGTAGAACCGGTTCTTAACTTTTTCAGTTAAAAATTTAAAAACAGTTTATTAAATCCCGCTAAGAACTTTACCTTATTTAAGAACCGGTTCTTAACTTTTTTAATTAAAAGTTAAGAAACAGTTTCTTAAATCCCGCTAAGAACCTCATCTTATTTAAGAAGCGGTTCTTAACTTTTTCAGTTAAAAGTTAAGAAACCGTTTCTTAAATCCCGCTAAGAACCCCACCTTAAGAAACTCCGGATAATCATGGTCTAAGTACTAAAAACGACTCTCTACAATTATAACACAAGCACGAAATTCATGTTCTAAGTATTTATTCATCTACTTGAAAGTATAATTCCTCAGCTAATTAATAGTTATAAAAACGCAAAAAATTACTTAATATGAAAACATATATGAAGCATAAAGTTGTAAGATGTCTTTAACATATATATATAGGCTACGGAGGGCAACGCAGAAGGAAGTAAACGGCAAGAAGTGCAAACCATGGTGCCGAGGCAGTTCATGGACCTCGGGCCGTCTTCAGGCGCGGCCGAGCAGGATGCTGAAGTGTCATCTGAAGAGAGGACAATGCTGCGCTCAGGATCTCCCCCTTTGCTTCTGGAGAATTCAAATCCCCGAGAGAGCGGAAAGAGGTTACTTGGGAGAGAAGAAAGCCCGGAATCCGAGTCTAACGCCTGGGGAAACCCTAACAAAGTCTCCAAACACAATCCACCCACCGGAAGCAACAACAACAACAACAACGGAAACAGAAACCTTATTGATCAGTCCGCTGCAGAAGCCACCATGCGAAAGGCCCGTGTCTCAGTTCGCGCCCGATCTGAAGCTACTATGGTAACACTAACTCCTTATACTCCCTCCGTTTCATATTAAGTGTCGTTTTAGAGAAAATATTTTGTTACAAAATAAGTATCGTTTTCGGATTTCAATGCAAAACTTATAAATTTTAGTTTCTAGTTTAATTTTCTATTGGTTGAAATATTGTTAGGTGTATGGGAAATGATGTTTTTATATAGAAAATATGCAAAATTAAATATTTTCTTAATCCATGTACAGAAATCTAAAATGACACTTATTATGAAACAGAGGGAGTAGTAACTATATAAGGTTATCAAAACAAAAGCTTAATACTCCCTCTGTTTCACTTTAATTGTCGTTTTAAGTTTACGCACACAAATTAAGAAAATATATATTTTCGTATATTTTCAAAATAAATACACAATTACCTATATACATAACCATATTTCAACCAATAGGCGGGACCACCTATCACTAGTCTTCGGCCGGAAAATAAATCGGAGAATCTTAGTAATTAATTTTGCATTGAAATTCTAAAACAACACAAACAATTTTTTTCACAATTAAACTGAAACGTAAGGAGTAGTAATGTTTTTTTTTTTTTTTTTTTTTTGGAACACTAGTAATGTATTAATTTTGTTATACAGATAACCGATGGATGTCAATGGAGAAAGTACGGACAAAAAATGGCTAAAGGAAACCCTTGTCCGCGAGCTTATTATCGCTGCACGATGGCAGGTGGATGTCCTGTTCGTAAGCAAGTACGTTTGCTCTAAACTTATATATAAGCTGCATGCGCTTGAAACAAAGGAAACCCTTAACCAATGATGTTTTAACAGGTGCAACGTTGCGCAGAAGACAGATCTATTCTCATAACCACCTACGAAGGAAACCACAACCATCC
>MU107480.1:0-49932 GCA_012274485.2 Sinapis alba
GGCAGCTGGATATCATGTGCTGGTTTAGACACCATAAGAAACTGGTCTATCTACTTTGGACAGTTTTCGACTAAATTTTCTCGAGCTTTGAATCTCGTCCTGTCTCGACCAAACTCGTCCAGCTTTCATAAAATTTGACCTACATAATTAATACTCGACCATAACTATCAAGTGAAGTCCTTTCGACCACAAGATAATCTCGTCAAGCCATTAATTCATTAGTTTGATTTTTATTCTTAATTATGATCGATTAAACTCGAATCTGACTTTTTCAGAATTTTCTCGACCAAAATTATATCCGCTCGTGAGGGTCATTACAGGGTATGTCGAGTTTGGACCTAGAAAAGCATACCTGAGCCCCTTGGGTAGGGATTTGAGTTCAACCTTTGGAGCCTTCAGTTCGCTCCATGGTCCTTCAACCTGGCCGGAGAGAGCAATCAGTATCGCGGGGATAGGTATTTCCTTTGTTCTGTTCATGTCATTGCTCTCTCTTAGACTTAGATAGGCGATTATTCTTTCCATACTCCTTGCGGAATCCAGCATCTTTTCATACCCATTGGCATCAATGTTTTCCACATTTTGCTCAGCTTCAGCTCGAATCAGTGCTAGCTCGCGCGGATCATCGGTGAGGATGTCTTCAATCATCCCATATAGTGGTTCTAAAGGGTCATGTTCCTCATCTACCATGAAGGTCTGTTTAGTTAGCATCGGCTTCTTAAGCAATTCATTCATCTCGAACTTCGTCACGATGTCTCCTAGGTGGAGATCAATCTTTCCTTTTTGTACATCTATGATATCCCCAACTGTGCATAAGAATGGCCTTCCTAGGATGAGTGGATCCTTGGATTCTTCATCAAGCTCTAGAACCACAAAATCTGCTGGAACAGTCGTGTTTCCAAATTGAACTTGGAGATCTTCAAGGATGCCCACTGGATTCTTGACTGATTTATCTGCAAATACGAGAGACATCCTGGTGGGTTTGAAATTTGTGAATCCCAAGCGTCTGGCTACATAGTAGGGCATGAGGTTTATGCTTGATCCGAGATCAACCAGAGAGCAGGTGAAGGTTGCTTTCCCGATTTGAATGGAGAGAAAAAATTTCCAGGGTCGCCCATTTTCTTGATTGCCTTGTTCTGCAGCACTGCACTGCACTCTTTTGAAACAAACATGAATTCTTTGTCCTCATATATCTTCCTAGAGACCAATCCCTTCATGAAACTAAGCATAGAAGACATCATTTGAATCGCGTCAATCAAGGGGAGTTTGACTGTTAAATCTTCAAGCACCTTCCTGCATTTCATCTCCTCTCGATCCCTTCGGGATGCTTTTGCTAGAACATGGTATGATACCTAAGGAATGTAAGCGTGAACAGGCTCAGTGGGTGGTTGAACGACCTCGGCAGGTTGTTCTTCGTTAGAAGGATCAGCTTCGACAGCCTGTTCCAGAACGTTTTTAGCCGTTGGAACATCCGTAGGTGGTTGTTTTGCCTCCTTTTGTTTCCCTTTTTCTGCAGCTGTGTATTTACTTCGCGCTGGATCAGCGAGTTGCTTTCCACTCCTCAGTGTTACTGCATTGCATTCTTTGGGATTTTTATCTGTCTTTCCAGGGAGCATGCCTTGCTGCCTCTTAACACTCTTAGCAGTTTGAGCGATCTGAATGTCCATATGTCTCATGTGGCTAGAGACGTTGTCGTACTTGATGCTTAGGTCAATGAACATATAGTTCATTCTCGTGTCAATGTCGGTCGTGACTTGATTCAATCCCTTCCCTTGTATATGCTGACCTTGGAGCAGTTGTTGCATCATCATAGCCAAACTCTTCATCTCGTCTTGCGGAGCAGTTGTAACAGGCGGAGTAACTTGATGGTTGGTCTTTTGTCTCTGATTCTGGAATTGGGAGTGATGAGCCTGGCTGAGAACATAGGTTTTTCCCTGATGATTCTGGTTGTACCCCCTTTGGTACTCTGTGTTCTGCCCCTGACTGTTCTGAGGGTTACCAGTGGTGTTGTCACTTTTGGGGTTGCTGAACAGCTGCGGATTGTTTCTAACGTTAGGGTTCGGGTGATAGTTCTTAAACTGCCATCCTTGCCCATTCACGTAGCTAATCTCATGCTGATCGAAGGCTGGCTGGTCTGCTTCCGATGTAGTGTCCGCGGCTTCCTTATCCTGAGGAGATTCCTCCATAATGAAGACTTGGTTCTGATTACTTTTGATCAGTTGATCAACCTTGGCAGTTAGCTCATCAATCTTATTTTTGTCGATGTTGTTCACCTTTTGGGTGTGATCGCTCTCCCGGTTGTTATCATCTGAGCTTGATGCCATTTTTTCGATCAGCTCGAACGTGCCTTGCGTTGATTGGGTCATGAAATATCCCTTACTGGCTGAGTTTAGGGTGTTCATGTATTCCCATCCAACTCCATCATAGAAGTCGTCTTCAAATCCGTGGTGTGGGCACTCCAAAACTTGATACACTAAAAATGAATCTTTGATACTGTCAAGTTTAACAGTTGTAACTGTAATATTTGAGATTCAATCCAGAGGACCAGTTTACACTTTACTCTTATGAGTTTAATGTTTAGCTAAGAATAAATGAGTGTTTTGATTTCAATAATGACGTAGAAAACACGTAACTAGAAGTTGTATTCAATTTAAACAAGAAACCAGCCTAGAGTATTTCATTGGGTGTTGAAATGGAGCCAAACAATTATTCAAGCGCAATGGAAAACCATCTAGAACTCGGATCACTCAGTTGGGACAGCTCACTGTCGTGGTGTTGTTCCTCTTTGCAGATCAACCCTGTCACCTAAACTTTTGTTTGGGACAGAATGCGATGGCAAGCTTTAGAGATCAAGTCCGATAAGTTCACTTAAAACCTTAATATCTACTTTTGCTGATTAGGGATGCTAAGCTCATTCAATATATGTCAAATTCTCTCCTACACGGTTAGTGAGTCGATTAAACTTAAGATCTAACATTAAGTGATTAATTCAATGCAAGCAGTAAGGATAATATGAATTAAGAATAAGAGAAATCGCTTATCTACATTTATCTCTTGTTATCAACATCCTAAAACCCTAGCCAAGCTAGCCGACTACTCGATCATGATGCAAGACATCAAAAACATGACTTCTGAATAATACTGCATTAAGAAAAAGAGTAGGAAGCAAAGGGTTCAGGATGATCTTCTCTAGACGAGAGATGGAGCCTTCTCCCTTACAAGTTGCAAATCGCCAAAAACAATTCTATGTCTTGCAAAAACTAGTGTACCCATAAAATAGATAGGAGACGTTCTTTTATAAGGAGGCGCCTTTAGGTAGACAGAAAGCAGGGAAGCTAGGGTAAAAATCCCAAAATATCTTGGAGGTTTCCTTATTTGTCGGGAACAATCGCTCGGCTGTTATGCGTGAGAACAATCTTCAGACTGCTCCGCCTGATTGTTTTTTGCATGTTATAGGCTCTACTTAGAATCTATTATGTGTATCTAGGCTATGTTTTAGAGTATTTACAGGTCCATGAACATTTTGGAGATATATGAGATACTTGGAGCTTTTAGAGCATCTAGAGGAAAAAAATCCATAGCTGATCATCTAGGGAGTCAACAAAGCCATCGATCGATGGAACACACTTCGCTTTGACCGATGATTGAAGCTTGAGCTCGATCGATGTGGCACACTTGCCATCGATCGATGATCAGAGCCCAAGTCAAAATGACGAAAATACCTTGGATTTCTGAAAAGCCTTCCATAAATAAGATGCAAACCTTGGATCCCTATCCGAATACAATGCTAGCCGGAACACCATGTACTTGGAAAATCTCATCAATGTACTTGCGTACAATCTGATTGACTCCGTCCGACTTCTTGATGGCCATAAAGTTGCTGATTTGGTCAGACGATCTACCACAACCCAAACCCCATTCTTCTTATTCTGGTTGTTGGGAAACCAGTCACAAAATCCATTGTGATATTGTCCCACTTCCACTCCGGAATAGGGAAGCTTTGTAATAGCCCACTAGGTACCTGATTTTCAGCCTTACTGAGTTGGCAAGTAGGACACTTAGCCACGCATCCGGCAACATCAGCCTTCATACGGATCCAATGATAGTACTTCTTGAGGTTTTGATACATCTTGGCTGCACCAGGATGAATCAAAAATTTACATCTCTCATAATTTCCTCCTTCAAGCCTCTATCATTAGGAACGCAAATCCGACCATTAACTAGGATGTTACCATCCTTTGCGGTTTGGTACTCAGTCATATCATTATGAGCAACTTTATTCAGGTTCTCATCCTGAACTTGAGCTAAATGAATCTGGGTAAGCAGGCCGGCCTGATTGATCACCTCTAATCCCAGAGGGTTCGCCCGTCTCGGTCAAGGCTTTTAACTTCAGGGTATAGACCATACCCTCCAAATCATCCGCCTCCCATTCGGCTGATACATCTGCTCTCCTCCGACTCATAGCGTCAGCCACTAGGTTAGCCTTTCCCGAGTGGTAAGCAATGTCCAGATCATAATCAGTCACGAACTCTATCCACCGCCTTTTCCTTAAGTTCAACTCAGCATAGGTGACCCTTGGCACCATACAAGTATGATCGCCAAATTTTTAGGGCGAACACTACCGCAGCCATTTTTACATTGTGGGTTGGGTAGTTTCCCTAATGTTTTCTCAACTGCCTTGACGCGTAAGCAATGACCTTCCCCATTTGAGTCAACACGCATCTGAGCCCAGTTATGGACGTGCCGTGTAGACCACGTAAGGTTGGTCAGCCTCTGGAAGTAACAGGATTGGTGCACTAGTAAGCATGCCCTTGAGTGTAGAGAAACACTTCTCGCACGCCTCCGACCATGTGAACTTCACATCATTCCCGGTCAACCGTGTCATAGTCTGAGCCAAGCTTGTGAATCCCTTCACAAACTTTCTATAGTAACCTGTCAGCCCAAGGAAACTTCTAACTTCTGTGGCTTTGCGTGGTCGAGGCCAATCCTTTATGGTCTTGATCTTCTTTGAATCAACTGAGATACCCTGGTCGGATACGATGTGACCGAGGAATCCTATGATGTTCTGCCAAAAACTGCATTTGTTGAGTTTAGCATAAAGCTTGTGTTCCCGTAATCGTTCCAGCATAACTGATTCGTCCAAGAAGTCTCAGAACACGCTGTTCATCATTTTCATGAATGCAACAGGCGCATTTGTAAGACCGAACGGCATAACCACAAACTCATAATGGCCATACCTGGTTATGAATGATGTTTTCTTCACATCGTTAGGCTTGATGGGAATCTGATGATATCCCGA
Organism: Sinapis alba; assembly: GCA_012274485.2. Classification (NCBI taxonomy): domain Eukaryota; kingdom Viridiplantae; phylum Streptophyta; class Magnoliopsida; order Brassicales; family Brassicaceae; genus Sinapis; species Sinapis alba. Next base: position 5,297 of record MU107480.1, read on the forward strand.
GGCCAAATTGATCTTGGAAAACCACTTAGCTCCTTTGAGCTGATCCAACAACTCGTGTATCCGAGGTAACATGTATTTATTTTTCACAGTCACCTTGTTCAACCCTCGATAGCCGATACATAATCCGAAGTTACTATCCTTCTTTTTCCAAAAAAGGACTGGTGCTCCCTATGGGGAACTACTCAGACGTATGAATCCCTTCTCAAGCAATTCTTCTAATTGCTTCTTTAGCTCAGCCATTTTGGCAGGAGCCATCCGATAAGGACTCTTAGACAGTGGAGCTGTCCCTGGTTCTAGTTCTATCGTGAAGAGGTCCGGCCTATCAGGGGGACACTCTGTAGCAGCCATAACACATCTTCGAACTCAGATACCACCGGAGTCCCAGATAGACTATCAGATTTACCGCACTCCGTAGTGGTTATTGTGGCCAGAATGGCTTCACATCCTCGGTCAAGCATTCTTTGAGATCAGACTGCTGACACCACTACCCCTGGGAGTCGGTCGAATATCTTGGAACTAAATCGGGAGATTCCCACACTCTAATCGCACACGACCCTTGTGGAAATCGAGAGAGGCCTGATACTTTCCCAACCATTCCATGCCTAAGATTACATTGTGATTCTTAAGAAGGATGACAATCAGGTGAACAGGCAGTACCCTGCTTTGAATGACCACTGGGACATTTATGACAAGGCCTTATAAATGCATGACTTGCCCACCGTCTGCATTCACTATCCCCAAATTATCCCATGTTCCCAGAAGGAACGAACCCTTTTCGATCAGGCCCGGGCTCACAAAACTATGTGTAGCGCTAGTATCAAAAAGCATGTGTGTTTCCACACCACCAATCATTAGGGTCCCTACAAGAGACCCATATCAAAGTTTCTAACCGTTCTAGATTCCAGACCAAGCATTTCTACTGAATTTAAAAAGATAAGTTCAGAATCTTACCAGTGATCAATTCAAACAATCCAGAAGCGTCGTCGTCTCTAGACAGCTCGTACAACCGAGGAGTTGTAGTCGACCTAGTCTGGGTCGGCTTACCAACTTCCCCAAGACCCCTTCCTTGTCTCTCTTGCAGCTTTGGACAATCCTTTTGGAAGTTTCCAGACTTGCCGCAATGGAAACAAGTCGGCGAGCCGCAAGCACCTGATCGGCCTGGGTCAAACCTTGGTCGAGGGCAGTCTCGGGTCATATGATTCATGCTGCCACAATGACCACAAGCGCCCAATGCCTTCCATCATTCGTCTGGATGGCGTTTGTAGCACTTAGGGCATTCAGGTTTATCATTAGAGACTATACCTCCATCGGCCTGATCCCATTTCCTCTTCCGATCCTGAGCCTTGCGCATAGGGACAGGCTGCGACCGAACCTTAAGATTAGCTTCATTAGCCAAGTTAGACTCCAATAGAGCAATGCGTTCCACCAACTAAGATACAGTGTCAATGGTGCGGATTGACCAATGAGTTCTCAGTTCGGCCCTTAAGCCTCGGATAAATCGACGAACCTGCACTGCCTTGTCTTCGAGTTCCCTTCCAACAAACCATCTAAGCCGGTTGAACTCCTCCTCGTATTCTCGTACAGTCCTGCTGCCTTGAACCAGATCCAGGAACTTGGATTCCAATCGGTACCATGCCTCTGCATGGAAGTATTTACGATTGAATTCTACTTCAAAATTCGACAAACTTTGGAGGTTTCCATTGGTGCGCTTATCCAAAGTCAACCACCAATTATGTGCATCCTCTTCCAGGAAGTGGATTGCAATGTCCCGTTTTTAGTCCTCGGGACAATGAGTTGAGCTGAAGTTTGGGACCAACCAGTTCTCCACTCATCTACCACAATTGGGTCGGTACTACCTGAGAAGTGTTTGGTACCCAGACGGGATATGTGTTCCAACAGACTCAACTAGTCCACCTTCCTCATGGCCCTTGCAGGTGGATCGATCTCGACCACCACGGCTGGTTCACCAATCTGACCATTGGTTACGGGTGCAGCTGTAGCTACCAATGTTGCTTGACCAACCGATGAGTTCACTAGAGGAGTAACCATTTGTGTCATTGCAACCACCTGATTCCCCATAACCTTCATGGCTTCGGGGATGTCCTTTATGGACGGGTTCGCGTCCTGATTAACAGTACAATCAGCGTTAAAGTATTTTACTTCCTCATCACGCTCCTGCTGTGGCGTACCTATATCCTCGGCCCTGGTACCCGTAAGGTTGGCTGCATCCTCAGGTAACCCACCGTCAGCGTTGTCTACAACAGGACGGGTTGGTAACATGATTGGGTCAAAGCCATCCACGGCAACCTGACTAGACTAACCTGCCGCATCCTTACCTTTCTTACTCCTTCCTGATTTGATTTTTCTAACCTAAGGATTCAAAGAAATGTTAGTGCAGAAACATAATATACGAACATAATTTTCCCTAGGCTAAGCAGTCAAAAAAACTCACCAAGAGACCTAATCAGCTGGCTGCATGTGTGGACTACCATAGCGCAAGCTATCCTAGAATCAACATGGCTCTAATAACAACTTGTAAAACCCAATCCCAGCTTTCCGACCCGACTGGACCTGCGGCCTTACCATAAGACAACTTTGCTTGTTGATTCCATTTCAGATGTAAATTATTTACTAAGTCATATTCAGAGATACGAGGTTCATGAACAATCACATAGATAGCATATAAAATATAGATAAATCGCCTTGTATTAAATACCAAAATGTGATTCAATACATAGTTTGCAATCAGATCTATAAGTGATTATGAGTTCGTTCCTAACTCGATCTACCCACACACCACACAATCTCTCGCCAATAGAGTCTTCACAGCTCCTTTGCTTTACAACGATCAGCCTCAGTTTCTGAAACCACAAACCACTAGCATTATTCTTAACCAAAGACCGACCGGTTGATCCTAACAATGCAAGGCTTGGTTTCTAGAACGAAAATAAACCTCAATCAAACAATCATATAATAATCGGCCAAGCCAAGACTAAGTCCAAGCCAAATCCAAGCGATCTCAATAGAACCATGATCGGACCAACCTTAGTTCACTACGTCCATCCGAGAAGAATCTAGGTTCAATCGGCCATCATACAAGTCCAGTCCTTAACACCATGGACTACTTTTCCTGATCTGGAACTAGGCCTGGATCCATACAACCGAGTACGGCCCAAGACACTCCGGATTGCCTTGCAACCGTTCAGGCCTTGCAACTCAATACCTTAGTTAGACAAACCGTACTTATGTCCGGCTTGACAAGCCACAGACTGAACCACATGGATCGGCCAAGGCTTTGATCCATTGGTGCCGTTTGGAACTCGTAACCCTTGGTAACTGACACCCTTTGATCACTAGTGCCCCTTGGCAACTCGTACCCCTTTGGTACTCGGGCCTTTTAGTAACTCGTGTATCTTCGCGACTTGCACCTCTAGGCAACACCAACCATTGACTACTCGTGTCCCTTGAAAACTCATGTCCCTTGGTCTTTTGTGTCCCTTGGTTTGTTCCAACCGTTCAATCCAACCGCCTTATCTTTGGTGCGATCAGACCACCCGCAGATCCGTCCCATGGCCTATGGATCGCGCTTTGGATGCGCATGGACTAAGCCTAGGGACACACCCTTTCCGACTCAACCATCACATTCCATCGTACATAACCATAAAAATAAGAAGAAGAGTAAATGGAAATAGTTTACGGAGAAATAGATGTAACTATCGATCCGACCACACCTTAAACCCGACTGTTCGGGACGACAACCTAGAATGATGGATCTCTGGTCCACCACATACCTTGGAACCTTGCTCAGGGTTCTCCCTTTCCTTCTTCCTTCAAGATCCTCTCATTCTTGGTCGGACCTCCTTATCTCCAACGAATGAACTCGCCGGAAACCACCACATGCACGCGGCCTTGCTCTTGGCTGGAACTCTCTCTCGCTCTCTCTCTTTATCCTACTTGATATTTCTCTGAGTGTTTACTCTGGAAACTGATGATAGAAATGGACAGAGAGACCCTCTATATATAGAGGTTTCGGCCATGACTTGCCCATCGAACAAGTACAACTTGCTTGGTGAATGGGCACGACTTGGTCGAAAGGTCAAAACCTTTAATGTTTACACCCCTGCGCCTATAACTGCCCCTCTCTTGGTCGAATCAAGGCCCAACCGAGTACCCAGGCCCCTTAGACTTAGCCCATATCCTAACCCAAGGACCCACCAGACTTTAGCCTCCATGTTCGGACCCATTGGTCCACCACCGGCCCGGACCCGGACCGACCATCCGAGACCCAAACACTCCGTCTAGCTGGGATGAGCTGACTCCCAGCTGATCCAGCTGAGTGAGATAGTAGTCCAGCTAGTCTAGCCGGCTTAACTTGGACCGAGGTTGACTGTAATTGATCGAGCTAGACAGTACTTGACCGAGCTTTGTTCAGCTTGATCGAGCTACTTTTCTACACCGTCCAGCAAGCGTACCACACATCCAGCTTCCTTGACTTGCCCCTATCTCATTTGATTAAGTCTGGATCCACTTAACCTTCTTATTTGACCATGGAAAGCTTACCTTCTGATCAGATTGATCGGCTGTACGTTTCCCCAAACCATGGTCCGTCCCAACAATCCTATCTAGGATCGGGGGCGTGACACTACTTCATTTGAAATTCATTTGTTTGATGAGTTTGGCTTAATGTAACATCTCTAGTAATTGCACTTGAAACTTTTGCATTTTGTTGAAATGTGATTCTCTTGATGAGTGCTATCACAATTAGTTGTTTACAGCTCACCTTGATGAGTTATAGACACATGGAATAAGATTGGAAGGCTTGACTGTGGGTAGCTTGGATTTTTTGCACAATATTTTAGATTAGCTAGTTATAATCATATAACTTCACTTGGCATTTTTCTTATGCTATTTCAAGTGTTTGATTTCAGGTACCAATTGCAAGGACTAGATCACCAGGGAGAAGCCAAGGCCAAGCTCCACCAACCAAAGAAATTATGGGTGAACCACAAAATAAGACAAGGAAGCTGAGCTGCCAATTGAACAATAGCTTAAAGTTGAAAGTGAAGAGAAGACTGTTGAAGTGACCAGTTACTAAAAATTTAGGGCGTTGAGAACCAACCACTCCTGAAATTATACTTAACAAGGAGTGGTCTATTATCTGATATGAAATTCCAATGAAGAAAGTTAAGAGGTCAAAGGGGAAAGGAAAAGGGGCTGCATCAGTTATGGAAAGAGAAAGAAAGATTTTGTTGACAAAAACCCCAACTTCTCTCTCATATCTCGATTGGTATCACTAGGAACCCAACGAGATTTTCGAACCCATTGTTCTTGAGAGTGCTGAGTGATGTGATTCTGATCAAACCATATAACAATGTGGTTGTGGTCAAGTAAATATGTTCAACTGAAGTCAAAATAGAAAACAATACAAGTGTGGTCAAGTCCAGATGGTCAACTAAAGACAAACTAAAAAATAATACAAGCATGGTCAAGTCCAGATGGACAAATGAAGAACATGAGAATGAGTTTGAACCACAGAAAAAAAACTTGATGAATTAGGTGCCTAACCATTCCAGAAGGACCAATGACTCGTGCAAGATCAAAGAAATTCAAGGAAGCTGTTGGTGGAATGCTGAAGATTATTTGGGAACAGGAAGAAGGCATTGGTCGAATATGCTTCATCAACAATGCCTTAACCATAGTCCACATCAATCCAACTACAAGCTGATCAACAATTAGGCAAGTACTTGTGTGTACTCTTTTTTACTGTCTCTGGTTTTGTCCCACTGAGTTTTTCAAATTGTTTTAACGAGGCCACAAGCTACTTTCATATAACCTAAATTTTTTTCGAGGAATTATTATTATTCTACATAAGTTATAAACTATCAAAGTATGTTTTATTTTGAGTTTTAAACTTCAGTTTGTTGTGTTGGTGTGGGGCCTTGTCTTAAATGTTTTGTATGTTTCCAAGAAGCTGTGCATCTACAGTCTTCTTCCTTTATATGTCTTGGTTGAAATCAATAAGAAACTATCTAATCTTTTTTCAAAAACTTTCTCTTAAACTTAGATCAAACAAGGGTTGTTCTTGTGTGGTGTGTCTATCCATCGAAAACCAATCTAGGAGTATCAAGAGATCTTTCATCCCTCTAGTGTTACTATTCAATCCACATGTCTTGTATGCTTGATTCTTCTGATTTGTATAGCAAGGATCATCCATTACATCCAGAGAGAATTCATAGGGAGGTTTATATTAATTGGTATCAGAGCACTCTCTGGGAGCTAAGTTTTCTTAATATACTCTCTGATTTCATTTTTGACTTTTCATCAGACTCTTCATCTTCTTGCTGATTCATTTTCAATCTGAGATTGAGAGATTTGATTCTGTTAAATTGAGTATTCAACGATCTGTTTAAGGATTTGTGTTAATTAATATGATTAGATTGCTATAAATTTGAAATCACCTTGAATCTGATATGTTTTTGTGAGTTAAACCTTTCATATACCTTGATTTCAAATCTGTTAGGGTGTGTGTTTGATTTTGTGTTTGATTTTGAATCTGTTTTGATTCACACTGAAAATTGATTCAAACTGCAATGAAACTGAACTATCTTAAACTCTCAGTGTTGTTTTCGTAAGAAATAATTATTTCTTCTGTGTTTCTTGTGACGCAGAAAACAGTGGTAGGAGAGAGTGGAGAACGAGCCAACAACACAAATAAGTTATTCTATGAAGCCATGAGTAGTCACTTTCAGCAAATGATGAAAGATAGTATGGAATAACATCAAGAGAGGTCGAAAAATAATATTGAAACTTTCTTTCAAAAACAAGCTACTGGTCAAAGACAAAGACCAAGGAGAACAAGGCACAGTCATGAGCAAGGTGATCAACATCATAAGCAGCCTGATAAATCTCACCACTCTCAACAGGAAGAAGCTGACAACTACTATGGAAACCAAACTTAAGTATCGAGAAATAGTCAAAGAAGGCAGAGACGTGCACAAGAAGAAACAGGGTTTCCAAGAGATAAACGTGCTGGTCGAAAACTAAAGATCCCTCCTTTCTATGGAAAGACTGATCCAAATGCTTATCTGGAATGGGAAAAGAATATATAGGTTGTTTTTAACTGTCAACAATATACTCAAGCTAAGAAGATACAAGAAGCTGCTACTGAATTTTTAAACTATGCTTTGAGTTGGTGGGATTAGATAGTAACAACAAGAAGGCGCAATGGTGAAATTCCAGTTGAAACTTGGTTGGAAATGAAGACTCTTATGCACAAACGTTTTGTTCCAAGCCACTACCATCTCAATCTCCATCTGAAGCTAAGAAGACTAACCTAAGGCTCACGTTCTGTGAAGTTTATTACAAGGAGATGGAGCATCTGATGTTAAGAGTTAGTATATAAGAAGATAAACAATACACTATGTATCGGTTCTTAGGAGAATTAAACAGAGAAATCCAAAACAGAGTGGAGATGCAACAGTATGAAGATCTAGAAGAGATGCTGCACAAAGCTATCTTAGTTGAGCAACAGTTCAAAAGAAGAAATCACTCTTGATCAGGCTATGGAGGAGGAAAGTTTAATCAATAAAAGGAAGATAATCCGAGTTTTCAGAAGGAAAGTAAACCTTTTCAGATACAGAAAGAAGGGAATAAGACAAGTAGCATATTCAGCAAAGATAAAGGAAAGGTTGTAGCTACTACATTAAGAACTCGTGATCTGTGTGTTTCAAGTGCAAAGGCAGAGATCATTATGCAAACTAGTGCACCAACAAGAGAGTCATGATCTTCTTGAGGATCAAGAGTTTGAATCTGTGGATGAAGCATCAGAAAGCCCAGAAGAAGAAGGACATGAAGAAAAACCAATGAAAGGAGACATGATGGTTGCTAGAAGGTCCCTGAGCTTGAAAACCAAGACTGGAGAACAAGAGCAAAGACATAACCTATTCCACACTTGCTGTCTTGTACAAGGAAAGCTTTGTAGTCTCATCATTTATGGTGGAAGTTGCAACCTACTACATAACTTTAAAACTTCCAAAAACACTTTGCACTAGTATCCAACAGCTCCATATTTTGTTCCTCCAAGAACTTCATAGACTTTTGGGACTCTTGAGATACATAATTAGTGAGCCATCGCCAATGTGAACTTATCACCAACAGCCATCGGATAAACCTATGTGTTAACATCTAAATTCATAAACATCTCCAAGTTGTGGCTCCTTGCTTCAATACGCATAACTGTAACCACAAACACACAATCAATCATTGTAATGTTGTCTATGAGACAACTTCTCAATTTGAAGACATAACCAAATTTAGAAACGGAAGCGTGACAACAAACACAAAGAGACACTATCTATCACTGTAGGTTTCTTATGAGACAGTCTCTCAGTATAAGAAAAAAAACTTAGAGATGGGAGGGAGAGTAACTTGATGATTAAAGAGCCCTTGATGAATCATTGGATACCTAGTCATGACACTGTTGCCATTGACATCCAAAGTCTGGTAAATAAACTCAGAAATCTCATCATCAGTACCTTTCTTGTAGGTTGCCTGAAAATAGTAAGTAACAAGAGTTATATGTTTAATCAACACACAAATAAGCAAAGACTTCAAATAAAGAGAGTACCTTTGAGATCTTTATAAGTCAATTTTTACCATCTTTCTTGTGTTAGTGACCATATCAAATAAGAATAGTTTAGTGATATAGTCTATTTATTACCAATTTTAGGCCATGTTATAGGCTCTATTTAAAGTTTATTATGTGTGTCTAGGCTATGTTTTAGAATATTTACAGGTCAAGGAACGTTTTGGAGATATATGAGATACTTGGAGCTTTTGTAGCATCCAAAGGAGAAGAATCCGTAGCTGATCATCTAGGGAGTTGACAAAGCTATAGATCGATGGAACACACTTGGCGTCGATCGATGATTGAAGTCCGAGATAAATCGATGCAACACACATGCGACCGATCGATGATCAAAGCCCAAGTCATAATGACGAAAAAAGCCTTGGACGAGTTTTGACCTAAATTTAGGGTTTTATATTTATGTCTTGAGAAAGACAGAGTTTTGAGAGAGAGTTTTTAGACAAAGCATTTTAGTTCTATTCATTTTGTATTAGGAGAGAAAGGAGAGTCTCCTTCAGAGTTCTCCTGGAACTCCTTTGATTTTTAAATATTTTATATTTCATATCTATTCTATTCATATATGATTTTTGTGACAAAGATCATGTTTGAGTAGTTACTAATTAGATTTAGGGTTGAATGATAGCAATCATGGATTAGCCCAAAAATAGGATTGCTAGGTTAAGTTAAAATTTATCAATTGAGTCGTGCTCAATGCTTGCATTCTAGAGTAACTAACTAGGATCTCAATGATAGGACATGGACAACTACGAGTATAGGTTCTGTGCGAGAATAGATTTTGTTGAACTAGGCTGTTAGGCGCATAGGAGAGCAGGTCTAATAAGTCTGGTTGACTTATTAAATCTCGCCCACACTTCCTTTTGATTTCACCGTTGATCGACACCAGGCCTTAGCCGTCGATCGATGGTCTTACCTTTTGCTCGCATACGTGAGTTGGAATTAAAAGGGTCAGAATAGTTAACATTTGAGTTCAAGAATATTTATATTTTCATGCTTCTTATCCCCTATAATTCATTAAGCTTGAAACCCTAGATCTAGCATATTTACATTCTTATTTACATCTAGTTAATTAATAGCATATTTTCATATTGCATTAGTAGCATATTTCCATATTGCATCCTACTTCTTGACTAGGAATATTTTCTTAATTTAATTATTCACCACCAATATAAATATATTTACTTAGCTTAGTCTTTAGAAATAACAAATCTATTGTGTGCCTTTGCTTTCTGTGGATTCGATCCTTAAGTACTACACATGATCTCTCTTGGCAAGAGTATTATTGAGTGTGTTATATTAAGGTTAATTTGATAGTTGATTGTTTAGGATATTTTTACTCTGCTAGAACAAACAAAACACCGTGTCAAATTTGGCGCCGTTGCCGGGGAGCATAGATCGCCATTAGATTTAATTTCTAGGTTTAGTCTAGGTTTGTTACTGATTTTTAAGTTACTAATAATTTTTCTTTTCCTTTGTTTTCACGTACATGCAAAGAAGCACCAGGAGAAACAAAGGACAAGAACTAATATCACCCTCTGACCCTGACAAACTTGAACGCTCGACCAGTAAAGAAAGACGACAAGCATCGATCAACAGAACTTGTACCGCGTTGACCGACACTTCTTCACGGATCACGTCGACCGACACTTCTTCACGGACCGCGTCGACCATCATCCAAACTCCACCATCGACCGACATTAATCACTCAGCATCGATCGACATCTACCTACCCTCATCGATCGACAGAAACTTACTCACATCGACCGATACTGATCACTTAGCATCGATTGGCATCAACCGACCTGCATCGATCGATAGAAGCAGACGAGTTCAGATGGTTACGACTTTGATACTGATTATGGATGAGAACGGAGACCTGCGTGACCCCGACAGTCACCTGTGTAATGCAGCAGTTCAGAAGATAGACGATCAGGGGACCGACTTTGATACTGATTATGAATGAGAACGGAGACCTGCGTGACCCCGACAGTTACCTGTGTAATGCAGCAGTTCAGAAGATAGACGATCAGGGGACTATAATTCCTGATGCAGAAGCAGCGGCAGGCGCTGCAGAAGCTCAACCTGAAGCTAATGCCCAAGCTGTTCAGAGAACATTGGCTGACTACAACCTTCCAGACCAGTACTACACCAACAGATCCATCATTCGTCCTCCAGCTTTTCAGACACAATTTTAAAATCAAGCCCGCCTTCTTTGGACTTGTAGCACAGACACCCCTACCATGGGCTGCGACATGAGCATCGTATGGATCATCTGGAGATTTGAAGATCTAGTGACTACCATTAAAGCCAATGGAGTCCCTAAGGATTCTTTTTTTTTGTAAGCTCTTCAAGTACTCACTTGCTGGAGAAGCTTCATATTGGCTCAAGCAGTTACCACTAGTATCCCTGACATCCTGGACTGACATTAAGAATGCTTTCTTGCGCAACTTCTTTGATGATGCAAGAGCAGTAGACATGAGGAGCAAGATTGCTACCTTTTCACAAGACCCTTCAGAATCTTTCAGAAACTCCTAGATCAAATTCAAGTCATACTAGAGAGATTGTCCAGATGGCTTTGGACACAACCAATGAAGGAAATTTCAGCACCATGAGTCCTGAAGAGGCTACAAGGTTGATTGAGAATCTGGCATCCAGCATCAGCACCAAAAACACAGACTTTGAGAGGAAGAAATCAACTCCAGCAATAAGCAAGGAGCAGATTGAAGAAGTCAAGGAAAAACTGGATAGTGTCCAAAAGTTTCTCAGGAAGCAGGTTACTTTGCAGAAGTGGAAGCAATGGAGTCTGGAGATGATGAGATTGAAGAGGATGTGAACTACGTTGATGGGAATGGTTTCCAGAGACAACAGAATCAAGGTTTCAACAGGAACTTCTATGTGAATGTTCAAAGGAGTAACTTTAATCAAAGTTCACAGCGAAGGCCCTTCAACAACAACATAGCTTATGAGTCTTCCTACTACCAGAACCGTCCTTTAGAAGCTCAAAGAAGCAAGATATAAGCAACGGTTGACAAAGTTTTAGAGGGACAACAGAAGATGACAGAGGATTTCAATGGAAAGATAGATGGGTGGTACCTTAACCTCAACACCAAGTTCAAAAATCTCAACACCCATGTGAAGAAACTGGAGAATCAGGTGATGCAGACAAGTGAAAGTATTAGGAGACATGAGAGCCTGATCAAGGAGAAAAAGAGGCTAGATAGAGTCACCACGTCAATGCACTGACTGATGACGATTTTTGGGTAGAAGTCAAGAGAGAAAGGCTGCAAGAGAGGGATTCCCGTGTGGAAAACTCGAGTTTATTCGACAGATCGTACATGCATCGACTGACGCAGGTCAAGGAGCGTCGATGGACGATACCCATGGAGGTAGCAGAATCGGGAAAACTCTCAACCATCGATCGACGGAGTGACTGTAGAATCGATTAATGGTTTCCAGCAACGAAAAGAGTTCATCTACCAAAAGCCACAAATATGACAAATCTAGAGCAAAGGATCATTCTGAAAAAGAAAAGTATCATGGGAAGTTTGTGATTCCATGCTTGATCAAAGGTCATGAGTTTCCCAATGCCCTCTGTGACACTGGATCATCAGTGAGCATCGTACCCAGAGCTATGGCAGAAAAGTTGAACCTGAGAGTGGAGCCTTCCAGTGATTGGTTCGTTTTTGTGGATTGCTCCAAAGTAGATTCAGGGGGTATTTGTAGAGTTGTCTTACTGCAGATTCAGAATGTCCTATTCCCTATAGACTTCCATGTGATGGATATCCAGATCAATTGGAACTCTTTCCTACTACTTGGGAGAGCATTCATGGCTACCGTGGGAGCTATCTGCGACATGAAAACTAACAGGTTGTGCCTTTCTTTGATTGATCCTAATGTTAATTATGAAATTTATAAGAATAAACATGCCCTTACAAAGTTGTCTAATGATGCAGAACTTGTGGCCACATGCTTTTGTATGAGTTCAACGAGGAGCCTGAAGATGGAGCATCGATCGACACCCAACCCAGAGCACCAATCGACGCCTTTGTTATTCAGCAATCGGTCGACACCCACCCTTTGTTATCGATCGACGGCCTAACCCCAGAACCGACCAACACCTGCCACACATATGGCAATTACACCCCATCCTACCTCGAGTACGATGCAAATTACAGAGAAGAAGAGCTAATCGAGTACCGTGGTACTGCAATGGAAGAGGCTGGTGTTTTTCACATTTCCCATCAATTCGGGAAATTGACATCGATCGACGGCAACCATTCGCCATCGATCGATACTGGCCAAGAAGCAGAGTCAAAACTAGATGATAGCAGAATGCTTGTAATGGCCAATGGAGATGGAAATCTGTTTGGGCAACAACTTGGTAATCAAGCATCGATCGACGGCCAACATACACCATCGATCGACAGAGAAGGAGAGCTGATTGATTATCATGACCTAGTATTGGACGTCGCCAGCTGGGCAAAGTGGATAGACGCGCATCGATCGACACACCTCATTCAGCGTTGATCGACATTAAGAAACTGAAGAACGAGCCGATCCATAATATTGAATACACGTCTCCACATCTTCGATTGATCATCAACACAAACAGCATGCATCGATCGACATCACCCTTCCGAAGTTTCACAAACTTTGTACTTCAACTACCTACTATATGGAGTGTTCAGCATCGATCGACGGGACACACCCATAATCGATTGACGGTTGTATCGAGCATGGTAATAGAGCTTATGATTCTAAAGGCAGAAGAATTTTCCATTGGGAAAAGAAAGATGAGTATGGCATCTACAGAGATGAGAATGGTAATGCACGAGCTACAGACGGAAGAGTAGTGAATGTGCAAGTGGAAGACATCATAGCAGTTCTAGAGAGAGCTACTATGTTTGAGCAGAGCTACATATGTTTACCAGAACAGGCAGCAAGAATCAGTATGTCTATGGAGAATCAAAGGACATACAACAGAGCAGAGATTGATGATAATGTGCATGAGGTCTACAAAGCTCAAGAAATGTCACTAGATGAGTCAGATTTGAGGACAAATCCATCGCAAGTGGGGGAGACTTGTCACGCCCTCGATCTTAAATAGGATCGTTGGGACGTACCATGGTTCGGGGAAACATACAGCCAATCAATCTGATAAAAATGCAAGCGTTCCATGGTCAAATAAGAAGGTTAAGTGGATCTAGACTTAATCAAATGAGATAGGGGCAAGTCAAGGAAGCTGGACGGTGTAGACAAGTAGCTCGATTAAGCTGAACAAAGCTCGGTCAAGTACAATCTAGCTCGGTCCATGTTAAGCCAGCTTAACTAGCTGTACTACGAGCTCACTCAGCTGGATCAACTGGGAGTCAGCTCATCCCAGCTAGATGGATTGTTCGGGTCTTGGGTGGCTGGTCCGGGTCTTGGGTGGCTGGTCCGGGTCTAGGTCGGTGGTAGACCGATGGGTCCGACCATGGAGGCTAAAGTCTATTGGGTCCTTGGGCTAGGCCATGGGCTAAGTCTAAGGGGCCTAGGTACTCGGTTGAGCCTTGATTCGACCCAAGAGAGGGGCAGTTATAGGCTTAGGGGTGCAAACGGCAAGGATTGTGACCTTTCGACCAAGTAATGCCCATTCGCCTAGCAAGTTGTACATGTCTGATGGGCAAGTCATGGCCGACCACTCTATATATATATAGAGGGCATATGTGTCCATTTCTATCATGAGTTTCCAGAGTAAACACTCATAAAAATATCGAGTAAGAGAAACAGAGAGAGAGAAAGAGAGAGAGAGAGAGAGAGAGAGAGAGAGAGAGAGAGAGAGAGAGAGAGAGAGAGAAAGAGAGAGAGAGTTTTGGCCGAGAGCAAGGCCACGTGCGTGTGGTGGTTTCCGGCGAGTTCATTCATTAGAGATAAGGAGGTCCGACCAAGAATGGGAGGATCTAGAAAGAAGAAGGACATGCATAACACCAAGCAAGGTTCCAAGGTATGTGGTGGACCGGCGACCCATCATCATATGCTGTCGGCCCCAACAGTCGGGTCTAAGGTCTGGTTGGATCGATAGTTACATCTATTTCTCCTTAAACCTTTTCCATTTATTCTTCTTCTTCTTCTGGTTATGTATGATGGGGTGTGATGGTTGAGTCGGAAAGGGTGTGTCCCTAGGCTTAGTCCATGCGCATCCAAACCGTGATCCATAGGCTGTGGGCCGGATCCGCGGGTGGTCTGATCGCACCAAAGATGGGGCGGTTGGGTTGAATGGTAGGAACAAACCAAGGGACACGAAAGGCCAAGGGATACGAGTTGTCAAGGGACATGAGTAGTCAATGGTTGTGTGTTGCCTAGAGGTGCAAGTAGCTAAGAGACACGAGTTGCCAAAAGGTACGAGTACCAAAGGGGTAAGAGTTGCCAAGGGGCACTAGTGATCAAAGGGTGTCAGTTACCAAGGGTTTCCAATTCCAAACGGTACCAATGGATCAAGGCCTTGGTTGATCCATGTGGTTCAGTCTGTGGCTTGTCAAGCCAGACATAAGTACGGTTCATCTAACATGGGTATTGAGTCGCAAGGTCTGAACGGTTGCAAGTCATTCCGGAGGGGATTTGGCCTTACTCGGTTGTATGGATCCAGGCGTAGTGTCGGATCGGGTAAGGTAGTACATGGTCTTAAGGACTGGACTTGTATGATGTTCGATCAAACCTAGATTCTTCTCGGATGGTCGGATTGAACTAAGGGTGGTCCGGTCATGGTTCTATTGAGATCGCTCGGGTTGGGCGTGGACTTAGTTTGGGCTTGGCCAATTATTATATGATTGTTTGATTGAGGTTAATTGTCGTTCTGGGAACCAAGCAATGCATTGTTAGAATCAATCGATCGGTCTTCGGTTAAGATTAATGTTAAGTGGTTTGTGATTTCAGGAACTGAGGCTGATTGTGGTAAAGCCAACAAGCCATGTAGACTCTATTGGCGAGGGGCTGTGTGGTGTGTGGGTAGATCGATTTAGGAACAAACTCATAATAACTTACAGATCTCATTGCAAACTATGTATTGAAACACATTTTGGTATTTAATACAAGGCGATTTATATATGTTTTATATGCTATCTAGTCGATTGTTTATGAACCTCGTATCTCTGAATATGACTTAGTAAATAATTGACATATAAAATGGAATTAACAAGCAGAATTTTCTTATTGTAAGTCCGCGAGTCCAGTCGGATCGGAAGGCCGGGATAAGGTCTTACAAGTAGTATGTTAACAGTTGTCCTAAAGTACCTGAATGCAACCAACCCAATTACAAGCAACCATTTATCCCAATATTTTTTATATTCACATTTTACCAAGAACCCTGATTCTCAAATCTTCAATTAAATCAATTATACAACGAATCTCATCAACCCACTCCTTAAACACACTCATAAGCAAAATAAAAAAGCATTGAGCAAGAAATCGAACAAGCACCACAAAATCATTATGCACTTAACAGTTTCCAATCATTACATGGAGATTTTCCAAGATGCCAATAGGAAGCTTAACAGAGCGATCAACCAACAATAAAGAGATTATACACTTCTTGTATTGTACTGTGTAAAACGGAGCTTCTTTGTAATAGACAAAGGCATGAGTTTCGCATATGCTCTCAAATAACATAAACATCTCTCAAATGCCAAAGGTCAAATAGCACACAGTAGAGTGAAACTTTGTGGGTCTTCAAGCTTCTCAGGCATAGTCAATCTATGGATAATCGCGCTACACTGATGAGTAAGAACGACCATCCCTTCCATCTCTTTCTTCTTTTGTGCCATAGCATCCTTCAAAAACTTACTATACTGAGGAACCAACATGAAGGCATCAATAGTAGGCATGGTAATTTGAACCTCACTCATCTGCTTCTCAAACAATGTTTTGTACTGCTCCAAAAGTTGTATCTTGAATCTACCAGGGAAGCGAAGCTTGGGGTCATATGGAAGGGGAATGAATCCAGTTCCTTTTGATGATGTAGCACCTTCATTATTGTTCAAAACTTTCTTCTCTTCTCCAACCTTTATTGTCCCTTTAGCATCCACTATCTTTTCCATGATCTCATCATTAGTCTTCTCGTCAACAATAACAACTTCATCATCTAGACTAGTGACCATCTCCCCCACTTTGTTTCTCATTATCCTTAATGAGAACTCTTGAAGGCAACTCTCTACCATTTCTAAAAGTAATGGAGTGCATTATCTCCTTTGGATTCCATTCATATTTTCTAGGAAGTGATCCCATAGGACGCTTGGAGCTGGAACTCATGGAAGCAAACTGATTGTCCAATACTCTAAAGCTATATGAGATGTTGGAGAACATGTTATTGAGATCATTGTAGATACCATCAATTTTATTGTGAAGATCACTCAATGCAGAACTAAAGGTCTTTTCCATATTGGCTTGGCCTTTATCCAAGTTTGCTTGGTTCTTCTCTAAGGTGGCTTGACTCTTTTCTTGTCTAGTTTGTGACTCCAAGATATGTTGGAGAATAAAATATGTGTTACTCGTTGGTGGAGAAGAACTAAAAGAACTGGCTTGACCTTGAGTAGATCAGTTGCTCTTATCTTATAAACTTGGAGGATAGTTCTGTTTGGGTTGGTAGCCACTTTGTTGGTTGATGTAGAAAGGTTTATGCTGATAGTTGTTTTAGTATTGGTGTTTGCTCTTAAAGTTTTCTGAGTGTTCAGCTCAGCTTCTTTTGTGGAAACTGATAGCCCTGATATTTCTTGTACAAATTCCATTTGTATTCACAAAACACATCTCTTCCTGACCTTCCAAAACCTCAACCTCATTAGACTCAGCAGCTGTGGTTGCTCTTGTTCACCAACAAAGTTAACCTGACTCTCCTGCAATCAATCTTACCTTGCAAGGGTTTGAACTCTTTCCTTGTTTGAAAATCATCACCTCCATTTCCTTGATTTTGTCTATCATGCTAATCACCAAAAATTGAAGCATCTTGAGCTGTTATCCATAAGTTCTATTCCCTCATACTCAGAAATTCCCAAGAAGTGTCCATTGCTTGCAATGTCAAGCATGTTTTTGTATTTAGGCAAGACTCCTCTTTAGAAGATGATCAATAAACCCTTTTTACTAAACCCATGATGAGAACATCTCAATGTGTAGCCCTTGTAGCTATCCCAAGCTTCACCAAATTCTTCTAAGTTCTTATGTTGAAACGCAGAGATCTCATTTCTAATTTTTGCAGTTCTTGAAGTAGAGAAGAACTTCAAGAGGAAAGCTCTCTTGCGCTCATCCCAAGTAGTGATGGAGCCTTGTTGTAGATTTCTTCTGCCATAATGAGCTTTGTCTCCAAGTGAGAATGGAAATATCCTCAGCTTGAAAGCATTTTCAGAGATGTCATTGATCTTCACTGCTCCACAATATTGATCAAAGTTATCGAAGTAGTCTAAAGGATCTTCCAAAGCAATGCCATAATACTTGTTGTTTTTGTATAACGTTGATCAAATTTGACTTGATTTCAAAGCTGTTGTTCTCCACAGCTGGTGCTTTAATGCACATCCTATTGCCATGGATATGTCATCAAAAGTACCAATGATCCTAGCATTGTGTGGAGGGTGTTGTGGCCTAAGGTTCGCAGCTTCTTGGCTATTGGCCCCTTGAGCAGCTGCTAGAGAAACTCCTTAGGCATTGAGCATCTCCATCTTGAGGTTGATTCAGGTGTTGTTCCATCTCTACCCCAAATATGTTTAACTCTTGCAACTCAGTTAACGCGATCAAGGCTTACCATAGAAGGGCGAAAAAATAGCATCAGAACTAGAGAACCTATTTTTGGCCCCGATCATGAGATAACGTTTCACAAAAATGAAACAGTCAATTTAGACAAACCGCATGACGACACTCTGATTATATGTCTCAAAGTCGAGGGATGCAAAATCTCTCAAGTGATGATCAATCAACACAGGAAGCTCCGCCAATGTCCTCTTTTATGATGCTTTCAAAAGAATAGGTTTCACCAAAGGCCTTCTCAAACATGATTTGACACCGCTAATCGGCTTCACCGGAGAAAGTACTTACTCCCTTGGATCAATCGAACTCGCAGTCACGGTAGGAGACATCCAAAAGATCGTTAAATTCATCATCATGGATCGTCATGCGCCGTTTAATGCAATACTCGGGAGACCTTGGCTCTGCAGCATGAAGGCAGTACCATAGAATTATTACCATTGCAAAAAATGGACGACCCCGAAAAGAATCAAAACCATACGAGGAAGCCAAAAGAGCTCTAGAACTTGCTATGTTGCAATCTTCAAACACATCAAGTTCCCATCAGCCTAATTTGCCGCCGAAGTCGAGCAAGGATCACGACTACTCAAGACGAACATACACATCCATGTACACGAAATAAAGTCTTCACAACCCCACAAAGGGAAAAACAATCAAACTGCGTTAAGGCTTGATCCCTCGACCAGGATACGTAGGCAGCTCAAGCTCGAGCCCAACCACTCTTTCCCAACAAGAAATATTGCAAAAAAATCAAAACCCAAAATTTATGCTCCCAAGAAAGTCAGATCTGGCCCCAACCAGCATTGCAAAACCCGACCTTCTAAACGCACAAACTGATTTGCGGCTATACTCCCAAAGATGCCGAAAGATCGCAAACACTTGCGATCATACTAAAGGTAAGTACAACAAGTTCAACAAGGTCCTTCACCTAACGCAAACGATTAGCTAGTCAATGCACCTTTAACCAGTGAAGAAATCAGCATTTACGACAATTCGCCTTCATAGTCGAAGTCAATCTCAGTACGTCCTCCGCATAATAGGGAACGACTTCACCCTCTACTGATCGCTCGTGGATCAAATCCACACATACATGAAAAGCACTCCCGCTCGATTCCCAGATCAGCCAAAAAGGAAGAAAGAAACCAAAATTTAAAGAAAATTTGTAGTTTCTGCAACTAAATTCATGTTCCGACAAAAAAAAACCAATCTTAACAAAACGATGATTCAAATTTTAAACATGGATGGTTTTAGCCAAACAAACACGATCAATAAGAAACTAATATTATATTAATAATTATTATATTTTATTATATTATTATGTTTTTGATATTTTTATACTGTGTTAATATTGATAATTTATTTTTAAACCGATGAAGTATTTCATAATCAACTAATCACAAATATCCCGCAAATGCAAAAAAATTTAACCGCAGTACAAGTTGTATGAATCGCTTAATAACATGAAAAACTGCAGTCACCTATATCTGCAAACTCCTGCAACTGCAACGTTTCAACCACTCAAACCTTTAGTTGTTGTCTAGCTGTACCCAGGGATCTTTTTGACTAAATCAAGCTCAAGCTTGTGTCTCCTATTGATATTGGGCCCATCCTCCTTCGGTAAATGCTAGCGGGCCTTATATTTGCTCTCGAGGTTATTTTCGGATCTATTCCTATCTCTCATCGTTTGTGCCGAAGGTCGTGCTAAATCAGGTTCAACAGTTAGAGCTCTCGAACATGAGATGGTTAGTTTTTTAGAAATGCATACAATTCAATGAGAGTAAAACCAAATAGATGAAGCTCATCATCTGACGAGTGGAATCGATACTGTAAAAAAGAACATATAATGAAACATGAGAAAACGTGAAGGTTATGTGATTTAGTTTCTGACGTTCTATATTATTTTGGAGCTTTCTCAGTAACTTTCTGGGCAATCCAACCAAGCCCATCATGCAATCCCTCTCCAGTGACTGCACAGCTTGCCTGAATGTGCCAATCATGGTTCTTAATACTGTGAAGGTTTAGGGCGTCCGTGATCTCAGCTGGGCTCATGGCGTCTTTCAGGTCCTGTTTGTTTGCAAACACGAGTATCACCGAGTAAAAGATCCTCATGCCCGAGTAACCTGAAAAGCTCATCTTTCATTAAAGAGATTCTGGCTCTGTCTGTGCTATCGATAACCGCGATTACAGCGTTTGTTCCTCTGTAGTACGTTGCCCATGATGTTCTCAACCTCTCTTGCCCACCAAGATCCCAAACCTTAAGACAACAAAATTGTAAACAGGAATGCATCAACTTAAGATCTGCAGAGCCTGATACCAGTGCTTATCGACAATGCAAGAACATATACACAAGGATAAGCAAACTCTTATCAGAAACCAGAAGAATAATGGAACTATGAATAAAGTTCAAAACTTTGAGCTGGTGAAACCATCTACACACCATGGATGACAAAAACAGAAACCAATAGAGGAACAACTAGAAACGGTAAAACTTATGTCCTGTTAATGAAATCAACCCAAAGGACAAAACAATTGTAAGAAGCAATACATAAACTTAAGCTTGGCAAAGCCTGAAACCATAGGCTTATCGACAAGTAGAAATGCAAGAACATATATACAAAGATAAACAAACTCATATCAGAAACCATAAGAAGTGTTGCAATATGCAAACTTTGAGCTTGCGAAGCCTTTCCACAAACCAAGAACATAAACAGAGTATCGAATTCAGTAGAAGAAACACATAAACACAGTCGAACTATGTCCTTACAATGACTTGATTTTTAAAAAATGTTTGATGGTACCTCGAAGCGGATATTCTTGTAGACGAGCTCTTCGACATTGCTTCCAACAGTAGGATGAGTGGTAACAACTTCACCCAAGTGGAGCTTATAAAGCGTCGTCGTTTTGCCCGCGTTATCCAAACCAACGACTACAATCTTATACTCTTTTGCAGGGAACATCATGAACCAAAACCTCGACGCGAATGCTCCCATGTGTCTTTTTCTGATCTCATTTAATAACAAAACAACTGAAATTCAATTTTTGAAGAAACTCTAAAGATGCAGTTTTGATTTGACCCTTTTCACCAGAGCAAGAGTTTTTTTATTTCGTAGAATCTCAGATCAAAAGATATATCTCCAATTTCCGTGAGTACAGTCGAAAAGAGAAATCGATCCGAAATACTGAGATCAAACCTGGATTTAGCAAAAAAGTGGCGGTGACGGTGATCCGATCAATCTTTAGTTATGGAAGCTGCTTGCTTGCTTATCGATCTCGGTGGTCTCCTTGGAAAGTTCCAAGACCTTAACTCCATATGCCCCTCTGCCTTCTTAAAAATTCCAATATAAACCNTCAAAAACATATCTAAAAGACTTCAGAACCCTTGATGAATTTTGATAATTACTAACCCAACCACTCATTTTATCACAAATTTAATTTAAGCAAAATAAAAAAATCATAAGTTGGGGTCCACACCTTTTCCTCTTCGTCGTTCTTCCTCATCTTCCCATCTAACTTCTCCACTCTTTTTCTGCAATCAACAAGAATGAAATCTGCAAGGTCCGTCCATGGAACTAGCGTAGTCTTTATCTATGATTGAGATCTTCACGGCAAGCGTTTTCTCGGCATATCACTGGCCAATTCTGTTTGATTCTCCCTATTTTGTTTCCAGATACGTTACGCCATTAACGATGTGAAGCGTAGAAGACGAAGACCAACTCCGGTGAGTCTTTCGTTCTTGGCAAGCCATCCAGCGCCAGGGATTTCCTCTCTACGGTTCCGAGGTTCTTCGATCAAGGCTAGTCATCACAAGCTTTCCAAGAGAAGGAGGCGAGAGCAGTGTTACATCTAGTAATCTCAAATTTAATTCATTACAACCACTGTATTATATAATTTTATCTTCAGGTTTATGTCCAAATCTGCTCGGATGTCCATCTGGTCTTTAGGTTTATGTCCAACATCTCTTGTCCCTTCAAAACTTATATCTTTGGTTCTGGAAACGTTGAGTTCGAAGTTCAGTTGAGTCCTGATGCTGATATCAATGGAGATGGACCCAAGAACGTTTGGTGCTGAGAAGCTAAAGGAGTTGATGGAGTTGGGAGTGAGAGTGAGAGTTTGAGATTAGCTATTGAATCACAGCCTAGTCATGTCTCTGTGTATAATCTGCAAGTGGATCAAGGCACAAAGTTTGGAAAGGTGTTTACTCTTTAGATTTTGATTGTGTAATCTGAACAATTTTGAATTGATGAATCATGAACTTGTGTAGGTACACTCCAGGCCAGTCTCATCTTCCTTCAGACACACAATCTGCAGAGTTTTATAAAACAACATCATTGATGCTCCGTGGTGCAGGTTATAAGCATTATGAAGTCAGTTGTTTCCTTAGTAACACAGACTGTTTATCAAACTAGATGTTATCATCCATATGTTATTTTTGTAAGAGAAAATTTATTTTACTTAGGTTGATTTGTTTATGTTTTCTTGTCAATGACGACGTGTTTCCCTCTAATGACAAAGAAGCTGTTGAAGAAGAGGAAGAAACTGAGAAAACATAGAAGTTATCTATGGAAGCAAAGGAAAAAACATAAACTGAGGAAAAAGCTGAGAAAATAGAAAAAGTAGCTGTGGAAAAAAAGAAAAACTTGAGGCTTAAAATGCTTTGTTTATGTTTTACTTGAGTATTTATGATATTATTTAAATATTTTGGATGTCTTTAAAATTTGGTAAGATTGTTCTTTTGAATATTAAATTTGGTAGAATTGTAGTTTTGGATGTTAAAATTTGATATGGGTTGTGCTTTTGGATGTCAAAACATGATATTAAATAACGTAATATATCACATTACACTTTCCATCATTTACAAATAATTAAAAAGTTTTTAAAATATTTATCTTTGTATTTTAGATTTTAAAAATGTTTTATATTTCATAAAATTCGTTTTGTTTTGTTCTTGCTAAAATAATAATATAAAATATTAATATAAAAACGTGGATGCATAATATATGTTAAATAATAATTTATAAAGTACTATGTAAAAAGTATATGCATTACACATATTAAAATAATAATTTTAAAAGTATTCATGTAAAATATACAGCCATTATATACATAAATTTAAGATTTTAATTACACTTAGTAATTCTTGGTAATCTTCAAGGTATTAGTAATACTACCTTCCACATAGTAATATTTTGGCAAATTTTAAGTTTTATTAGTAAAACCATGTTCAAATGAAATATTTGGTAGTAAAACCAATGATTTTATACAATAAATATCATTAAGGAAGAGTATTATATAAACAGTTTACGAAAAATAAATATTTTTATAGATTCTTCTTACGACAGTCTTATAATTCACACAACAACCATGAAAGTTAAGGAATCATTTTGAGAAAGTGATAAATATTCCAAAAGTTATAGAAAATAATCATCTAAAAAAATTCTAATAGTCTTATTTACTATATACATAGTCTACTAATCAATAATATATGGGTTATATATGTTAAATATATGCACTACTTGCAATATATAGGAGTTTCAAACTACACCTAATAAAACCAAGTAATTATAGTAGTTTGAATTACACATAATAAATCCAGTAATCCTAGTATTCTGAATTATACACAATAAAACCAGTAATCCTATTAATCCAATTACACATAATAAGCTCAGTAATCCTAGTAGTTTGATAACTTTTTCAATATAGTAGTACTAATAATTTTTATAAAACTGTTTTGTCTTCGTAATATAAGTTGTTTAACTAGTACCTATTTTTTCACATTTACGATCTAATCATTTTTTCACATTTTCAATGCCTCAAAATTTTCATTATCTTACATTATTTTCATTATCCAAAATATAAACTTTATTTTAATTATATTCCAGATAAATTTTCTGTAAAAAACAACATAATAAACCTAAAATCTAGAAAACACAATTTAAAAATTCATTTTCAAGATTTATGGTTCACTTAGTAAATCTTACATTATATACAAGATTTACAGTTCATTTTAATGATATTCTAGATTTTTTTTTTTAGAAAAACGGATATAATAAATCTAAAATCCAGAAAAACAGTTTTTAAACTCATTTTTAATCTTCCGAATTCTCAGTAAATCTTACATTATTTGCATTACCCAAGATGTAAAATTTATTTTAGTGACATTCTAGATATTAAAAAAAAACAAATATAATAAATCTAAAACTCAGAAAAACAGTTTTAAAACTCCTTTTTAATCTTTTAAAGTTCTCAGTAAATCTTACATTATTTACATTACCCAAGATGTACAATTCATTTAATTATATTCTAGATCAATTTTGTTTTTAAAAAATAATATAATAAATCTAAAACCCAGAAAAACAGTTTTAAAATTAGTTTTTAATCTTTCAAAGTTCTCAGTAAATCTTACATTACCCAAGATACAATTCATTTTAAAGATATTCTAGATAATTCTTTTTTTTTAAATGAATATAATGAATCTAAAACCCATAAAAACAGTTTTAAAATTTGTTTTCAATCTTCCAAAATTCTCATTAAATCATTTATTATTTACATTATATTTAATGTATTTAAAATTTTAAAGCTATTTTAAACAAATTTCATAAGAAATGGATATATATTAAATATTTTATGCAGTTTCAGTTATGTTAGTGGAAGAAAAGAAAAAGAAATATTGTTAAAACTGTTTAAAAAAAAAGAAGAGACACGTTGAAGAAGTAAAAGAAATAGACATGAAGTGGTTAAAATTATTGTGGGACCCAATTAATTTTTGATTTATTAATAATAATTTAATTCATGTTAATAAGAGGATGTGGCATATTTATTATAAAAAATTAGAAGGTTAATTTGGAGATTACAAGGAGAGAAGGGTAGTGAGAAAATATGAGGGATAAGGAGAATGACTTTTTTCTAATAAGGGTATATTGAGTTACTCTCCCCTTGGAAAGTTCTGCGGAAATAAAAACATAAAAGTATAATAAGATCACATAACCATAAGAAAAACTTAGTCATAACCGGTCTTTTCAAAACCGGGCTGACTGGTGGTTGGACCATGTTCGATCATAACCCGGTCAGGTAGCTAGGTTAGATCTAATAAATGGTTACACCATGAAAGGGTTTTTGCAAAAGTTATTCTCAAGTTAATTGCAAAATTAATTCATGATTTTTATGAAATTTTTAATTTCTTTTTTTTACCTAAGAATTTCGGATAATTCAAGAAAATACTATTATTTTTTATTTTTATTTTAAAATGATTGTATTATCATATCATCATCATCTTCATCAAGTATTTACAATATTGTCATTGGTTTCAACGCACCAACCACCATGAACAACTAAATTGAAGCTTTAAATGCTTCTAAAATAGATTTTGATTTTTTTAATTTCTTATGCACAATTTTTTTTGTGTCTTTGACTTTCTCTCTTTATTCATCCAAAAAATACAAGATTTTGATTCGAAATTTTGTAAAGTTTATAGAGCCATTTACACTCACGATTCTTGGTCATTAACGAGTGGGTTGCTCAACTTGGTTGTTTTCTGTGGTATTGGAGAAGCTACACAAGTTATCTCAGTGGTAAAGGTATGAAATCGATTTTTTACCCAGATTTGTTCGTCCAGAAGACCTCCACATAAGTCTTCTTGTTGGAGAAGACTTATATGAAAGTCTTCTGGTCAAAGCACATATTAGTTTTGCAATTAACTTTCTTTGTGTCTTTTTGAAACAACTTATATGGAATTGGGGAAGACTTCCTATAAGTTTTCCCACCGACGAGTTCCGTCTCCATTTACTTGTTTAGACTAATTCGGTTTAAACAGTTGGCGTCCACCATGGGACCGATGAAATTAGCGTCACAAAGACCTAGGATGACTCTCACCGACTCGACTTTCGGAGACGACCCATAACCTACCCCAAAAGTTGCACCGCATACCGCTTCCTGCTTCATGGACACCGTCATGGTGCACCTTGCGCAACAAGAAAAAATCCAAAAAACGACCAACGTCAACTCGCCGCCTTGGTCGCCGCTCTTGCCGTACCCACCGGCACGGCCAGTAACCCTCAGCCATTATGTAGTCAACTGTTCCGCATGGACCAAACGGTCGGAACTGAAGATCACACCGCCAACACCACATATCCGACGACGGTGCGAGAAATCGCCGCACTCAAACTCTCTCTCTAGGAGATCAGCTCACAGATCCATCACGTCGCGACATCTTCTCCGAAAATAGATCGAGTCCTCGCCGCGACATCTAGGACCCCTTTCACGTGTCATATTAGCGACATACGACTTCGTTCGACGGAAAAGTTTTGCCTCCCATCCTACTCTGGTGGATCAGATCCTACTGACCACATGACAGCCTTCAATAGAGCAATGGGAAGAGCCAACTTTGTTGACGACGAGAAAGAGACCGTTTTCTGTCAGTTATACATTGAAAGTCTCACCAGACCAACCCTCACTTGGTTCTCGCGCCTCTCAGAGAATTCAGTCGCCAACTTTCGCGACCTGTCGACGGTTTTTCTAAAGCACTACATCATGTTCACTAGATAAGGAGCAACAACTTCCGACTTATGGCAGCTATCCCAGGGTTCCAACCAAAGCCTTCACGATTTTATGGAGAAGTTCAAAGCAGTCGTTTCTACCGTTGATATTCCAGATAATATCATCGTCGATGCCCTGATAAACACCTTTGGGTTCATTCAAAGTCAAGAGACGACTTGTACCGACATTCAACCACATATCTTCAAGACGCGATTGCCCGGTCCAACAACTTCATCCGAATGGAGGAAGACACGCGGGCAATCCTAAACAAGCAAAACGCGTCGAAGCAGGCTCTGCCCAAAGCGACTGATACTCGCCAGGAGCCGCACCAGCATACACCCAACGAGAGAGGGGACCGAAAGAAGGGCTTCCTATATGTTGTCAACAAAAATGACCTCCCCACTTCCACAGTTGTTCGAGAAAAAGGATGGAATCACTGGGAGCGGGATACCGATTAGAAAAGCCAAAACCCCTCTAGATCTTCCAGATCGGTGGACTTAGCAAGTACTTTGAATACCATAAAGTTAAAGGCCACGACACAAACAAGTGTAAGCAGCTCCACGAGGCCTTGCCCGCATCCTTCAGCAGCGGCGACGCGAAAGTCTAGCCGCCAAGGCAACAACCGAAGAATAACCAAAGCTTGAGTAAACGCAAAGACAACACCCCCATAATGCGAAGAGGACGACATGAATGTCGACGAGGAACAACCCAGGAATTGCCGGCGCGTCGAAGTAATCCTCGCTCAACCATCGACCTCTTCAAATGACGAAATGCCCCTCTCCCAAAGCGACTTACGGACTGAGTTGGCGTGGAAGTTTGTGACCTGCGATGCCAACTAAACAGAAAGTTGACTGACTCGGAGAACATTCCAGGCGATAAAATTGACCTTCAAGAAATCCTCGATGCCTCACGAGCCGAGCGGCGAGTAAATCCTGGCCGATACGACCTCCGTGGTAAGTTAAATGCCAACACCGATGACCTACGAATCAGTCTCAATCAACCAAAAGACTCTGACCTGCATAGAAAACTCGAGAGATCAAAGTCCTCCGAGACAAAGAACACAGTCCCAAAGGATTTGTCTTACAATTTACAAACATAAATACAATCCAAGAGGGTTGAACGGTGCCTGCAACTCAACGTGATCATGGGTGGGTCCCATCCATGCGGCGACTCCCTGCGATCCGTCAAGGACTATCGCCGAAAGGTGACAACTTCACAAAAATGGCATGTTAGGCCTGAGAATGATCCCCATTATCATATTCTCAGCCGACGATGCCGTGGGAATCCATATGCCACACAACAATCCACTTCTAGTCGAGCTCGGCATCGAGAATTGCAAAGTAACTAAAGTACTGTTTGATGCCGGCAGTTCGTTCAACCTTATCTTCCGCGATATCCTCAACAAAATGGGAATCGACCTGCGTGACATGAAGCCGTCCTCTCGATCTCTTACCAGTTTCAATGGATCTTCAGAGACAATGTTCGGTACGATACGCCTCTCTGTCTACGCATGTGGATTTACTCGTGCCATCAAGTTCTCTGTCATAAGCACAAAGGCCCCATACAACGTCATCCTCGGTACCCCATGGATACACTCGATGACATCCATCACTTCGACTTATCATGAGTGGCTCAAGTTTCCCGGCCATGACAGCCAAATAAGGACGTTACGCGGCGACCAGCAGGCCGCCCAAGATCTTTTGATCGCCACCGTCAAGCTACAACAATCCACATCCCATGTCAACTTGATAGCTGAGCCAATCCAAAAAATCTCCCCGCGAGCAGAGGAAATCCTCGAGGTATCGATTGACAAAACCGACCCAAGCAAAATCGTTAGATTCGGTGCTAACCTGCCTGACATTCTGCGAGAAGAAATCGTCGCCTTTTTAAAGCAGAATATGTTAACTTTTGTCTGGAAGACATCAGACATGAAAGGCATTGATCCTTTTATCGTTGCACACTAGCTGAACGTGGATCCCACCTTTAAACCATTCCAACAAAAGCGACGAAAGCTCGGGCCGGAGAGATCGAAAGAAATCAACGAAGAAGTCAAATGATTGCTCGCCTCTGGATCGATAATCAAAGTACGCTACCCGGAGTGGCTAGCAAATCCGGTTGTAGTGAAAAAGAAGAACGGGAAGTCGCGTGTCTGGGTTGACTTAACAAATCTAAACAAGGCCTGTCCAAAAGATAGTTACTCTCTCCCTCACATCGATCATCTCGTCGAGTCGATATCGGGCAACGAGCTCCTACCTTCATGGATGCCTTTTCAGGTTACAACCAGATCATGATGCACCTGGATGATTGAGAGAAAACATCCTTCATCACGGACCGCGGGATCTACTGCTATAAAGTGATGCCGTTTGGTCCAAAAAATGCGGGCGCCACATATCAGCGACTAGTGAACCAAATGTTCGCCGACAAATTGGGAAATTCTATGGAAGTTTACATCGATGATATGCTGGTAAAGTCATTGCGAGCAGACGATCATCTCAGCCATATGTATGATTGCTTTAAAACACTCAACGAGTACGGAATGAAACTCAACCCAGCAAAATGCACTTTCGGGGTTATGTCAGGAGAATTTCTCGGGTGTATCATCACCCAAAGAGGAATAGAGGCCAATCCAAAACAAATCTCCGCCATACTCGACTTGCCCAGTCCGAAAAACAACAAAGATGTTCAACGACTAACCGGGAGGATCGCGACCCTTAATCGATTCATATCCCGTTCGACAGATAAATGCCTCCCCTTCTACGAGTTGGTATGCAGGAATAAAAATTTTGTGTGGGACGAGAAATGCGAAGAAGCATTCACTCAGCTTTAGCAGTACCTCACCTCACCGCCCGTGCTCTGTAAACCAGAAGAAAGCGACATATTGTGCCTCTATATTGCCGTATCTTCCACAGCAGTCAGTAGCATCCTGATCCAAGATAACAGAGGGGTGCAACGACCAATCTTTTATACGAGCAAGCGAATGACAAGTCGCGAGACGAGGTACCCAACCCTCAAGAAAATGTCTCTCGCCGTCATCACGTCAGCATTAATGCCGTACTTCCAATCACATTCCATAGAAGTGCTCACCAACCATCCTTTGTGCACAGTTATGCAGAACACTAACCAGTCGGGGCGCATGTCCAAATGGGCGATTGATCTCAGCGAGCACGATATCACCTACAAAAACCGAACTGCAGCAAAGTCGCAAGTGTTGGCGGATTTCCTAATAGAGCTGTCGCCTGAACTAGAACAAGACCTTATCCTCCTGACTAAATGGATTTTGCACGTGGATGGATCCTCAACGACTAAAGGATCGGGAACTGGTGTTCAGCTTCAATCTCCGATTAGAGAATTGATCAGGCAATCGTTCAGCTTTGGTTTCACAGCATCCAACAATGAAGCTGAATATGAGTCCCTCATCGCCGGACTCCGGTTGGCTAAAGTTGTTAAAGCCAAATGACTAAGCGCCTATTGCGATTCACAGCTCATCACGAGCCAATTCAGCG
The DNA here is from genome assembly GCA_012274485.2 of Sinapis alba. Classification (NCBI taxonomy): domain Eukaryota; kingdom Viridiplantae; phylum Streptophyta; class Magnoliopsida; order Brassicales; family Brassicaceae; genus Sinapis; species Sinapis alba. The sequence goes on from MU107480.1 coordinate 35,738, forward strand.
GCGAGTATGATGCGCGAAAGAAGCGCATGGACGCTTACCTAAAACTGGTCCAAGACCTTGCCAAAGATTTTGAGTTCTTCGAGCTTACAAAAGTCCCCCGCGGGGAAAATGTATGTGCAGACGCTACCGCAACACTGGGAAGCAGGCTCCAGGATCAAGTCTAACGAACAATCCCGATTCATTGAATCGACAAACCAAGCATCGACCTCCATTCCGAGCAAAAACTGTTAATAGCACCCATCGCGACTACGGATAACAAAATGAAGGACGCCTAGCAAACAGCCAAACAGGAAGACCTAGACTGGAGGAAATAAGTTATCGATTATCTCGCAGACGGTAGGTTGTCCACCAAAAAGTGGGCAGCACGGCGACTAAAAGCACAAAGCTCCCATTACGTCGTCTTCGACGGCGAACTGCATCGATGGAACGTGAATAAGGTGCTGCTCAAATGTCTTTCTGGCGACGAGGCAAGGCTCATTATGGCCGAAATGCACGAAGGCGCGGCGGGTAACCATTCAGGAAGACGAGCTTTGGCTCTCAAAATTAAGCACCTCGGTTTCTACTGGCCGACAATAAACACCGACTGCGAAGTATACGCGAAGCACTGCGATATGTGCCAGCAACATGCATCCAATATCCTTCGTCCAACAGAGTTTCTTCGAACAACAACTGCTCCTTACCTATTCATGCGATGGGGGATGGATATCATTGGCCTTATGCCATCTTCTCGCCAACGACGGTTCGTCTTGGTCATCACCTATGATTTCACCAACAGGATAGAAGTGGAGTCCTTCATACGAAAAACCGACAAGGAATTCCAAGGGTTCGTATGGAAGAATATCATCTGCCGACACAGATTGCCCTATGAGATCGCCACCGATAACGGGGCTCAGTTTATGTCGGGAAACTTTAAAGGATTTTGCGAACGGTGGGGGATCCTCTTGAGCGCATCGACGCAGCGGCATCCGCAAGGCAACGGTCAAGCCGAGCCATCGAACAAATTAATAATCGACGGCATCAAGAGACATCTTGACCTGAAGAAAGGTGTTTGGCTGATGAACTTGATGGGTTTCTCTGGTTGCATCGAACAACGCCCCGAATATCAGACCACACCATTCTCGCTAGCATATGGAATCGAGGCGATGGCTCCAGCGGAGGTAAATGTAACCAGCCTACGACGATCCAAGATGCCGCAACTCGACGATCCAAGATGCCGCAACTCGACAGCCTCAACCGAGATATGTTACTCGATGCCCTGGACCAGCTAGAGGAAAGACGCGATCAAGCTCTACTCAGGATTTAAAACTATCAACACCAGATCTAGGTATATTACAACAAAAAAGTCAAATCTCGTCCTCTCTCCCTGGACGACTTAGTTCTCCGAAAGGTGTTCAAAAACACAAAAGAATGGAAGGCAGGAAGGCTCGGAACCAATTGGGAAGGTCCTTATAAGATCACACAAGTCGTCCAACCGGGCGTCTATCGACTAGAGACATCGCAAGGAGACGCAGTGCCACGGGCGTGGAACTCCAAACACTTGCAAATGTATTACCCCTGAAAGGGGGAACCCGCGTTCCCGCGACAAAAACAAATTTGAGTAAAGGCGTTGACGCCACTTTTACTCGACAAGAGAATATCGAGTAAATGCGTTGACGCCACTTTTACTCGACCAAAAAAAAATCAAGTAAATGCACTGACACCACTTTTACTCGACAAAAAGAAACTTATCGAGTAAATGCGCTAATGCCACTTTTACTCAATCAAGAGAACTACAAAGTGGCTTGATCCTCTTCAGAGGTACGTAGGCATCCTTAACCGGTTCAGCCGCAATAATAAAAAAAATAATATCGAGTAAATGTGCTGACACCACTTTTATTCGACAAAAGAATATCGAGTAAATGTGCTGATGCCACTTTTACTCGACAAAAGAGTATCGAGTAAATGCGCTGGCGCTACTTTTACTCGACCAAAAACATATTGAGTAAATGCGCTGACACCACTTTCACTCGACAAAAAAATATATCGAGTAAATGCCTGACGCTACTTTTACTCGACCAAAAGAACTACAAAGTGGGTTGTTCCTCTTCGGAGGTACATAAGCAGCCTTAACCGGTTCAGCTGCAATAACAAAAACCTGCAATCCATCGAGTGTTAGCGTCTCCTGCACAAATGGCGCACTAGCACTCGATCCTAATCGGCCGACTATGTCCTGATCAGACACGTAGCTGGGGAGGGGTTCAACAAGTCGCAATCACTTTTATTGCGTCAAAACACATACCGACTAAAAGACGATTTTCCATCCTCGAGAAAGCTTCGATCAGTCTGTCCAACTAGGGATTCGCAGAATTACCCTCGAGTCGATAGAAAACCTTTGTCTTTATAAACACATGCAAATCGTTCGGTTTGTTTTCTTTTTATGGACTATTTCGGATCAACAGTAACATTTTGGTCAAGAAATCAGGCCCCGTAATTTAAGATTTTTTCAAATACTCAGATGATTCTGACAAAGCCTTAAACTGAAAATGATACAAAGTCGTTAAGAAGGAAGCGAATACAGAAAGCGGGCTACCGAGAAAAAGAAAAACAATGACATCCTTACAACAACAAAAGAGAAGAGACAAACAAAGGGTTTTATCGAATACAATGGGACAAAAATAAAAAGAAACTACGCAGACGCCCCTTCGCCCGTACCCTCCGAAAGAGCTCGCGCGCCTACTTCTCGAGAATCAGCGGCGCCAACACGTCCCTCATTTCCTTCTCCGAATTCTTCCTCCAGACGAGTTAAGGTACCTTATTCTGCTGCGAGATCCCCCACGCAAGAATCTAAAGGGTCGCTCGGAATTTGCAAATTTGCAATAGTTGCCGAGTCGACCAGGTCAATGTTTGATCCGTGCGTATCCAGCCCGGACAAAGCACATTCGTTGAGAAATCTTGAGGGGAGGATGAGTGGAGACAGCGAGAGATCTTCATCGAGAATCTCCCCAACTTCAAGAGCAGCTGCTTCTCCTTCCAGTCGTCTCTCCTGCGCCGTGAAAAGATCTACCGTCGCCTGAGGAATCGCTGCGCCCTGCTCGATCAACTTCTGGAGACACTTCCTTGTCCTCGAACCTTGTCCATACAGGTTACGGGACGTCTCGTATGCATCCCGACGAGACTGATAATCACGGATCTTCTCAAAATGCAGGTTACACTTCGCGATCATCGCGATCTCCACCCTGATTTGCTCCTGCGTGACCTTGAAACTCCTGGACTCCTTCAGTCGAGCAGTTTCTTTTAAGAACTTTAGGGCCGCGACAGACCTCTCTTGCTCTAAATCAGCCTTCTCCTTCTCAAGTGTGGCTTTCTCTTGCTCCAGAGTGGCATTCTTCTGCTCAAGCTCTGTGTCCGCGGCACATACAGAGGATAACTCAGCACCCATCGCCTCCATCTTCTTCTTTTGAACCTCTCTGCGAGCGATCGCGCGATCTCTGTCGGCAAGAGCAACAATCAGCTCTTCTTGCATCTCCATCTCCTTATGAGCAAACTCGGCATCCTTCTCCTTGAAGAGCCCCTCCGCTTGAGCCAGCTGTACAAATGTGTCCTTCAGTGATCTGTCATACTTCTCGACGACAAGGTTCATCCTTCCATCACTCTGCAAGGCAAAAGAGAAACAGAAATTTCAACCTTTAGCGAATAATCGAGAATCCAAAAACAAAGAAAAAAGAGAGAAGCAAAAGTCAGGGCTTGGAAGCTCACCATCAACCTTGCATGTGCAGCACACGCATAGGCGTCCCTGAACATCAGGTCTTCAACAGCTGGGAGGACCTCGGGCCCGCTCCTCACCTTACGAACCAGCTCAGCGCACTAGACAGGATCGCGGATGAGAAAGAAATCCCCCACGTAGTTGAATTCCACGCGATCTTGGATCGAGGCCCGTGGTTCCGCAGGGAGAGGAGGATCTCCGCCCTGGGAGAGACATAACGAGTAGACTCTTCGCCAGCGAAGGAATCCTTCTTCTTGTCAGCGACTAGGACCATTTAAAGCCCATCATCCCCTTCCGGGGTCTTCTCACCTCTCTCCATCAGCCGGATCCTTCCTTTTTTGCGAAAGAGCAGCTCGTCGGAAGAAACATCTTGATCGAATACCACGGCCCTGTTCACACCCCCTTCAGAACGAGAATCCAGATCTTCCCCCGAGACAGACTTCCCTAAGCCTTCTCAGCAGACTTCTTCTTCTTCTTTTTCTTCTTGGAGAGTTCCTCGGTACGCGCGTCCCCAGGGCCCTCTGGCGCAGAGTCCCTACCGGTATCCGGAATACCCCCATCGTCCCTCGATCTCTTCTTGCCTTTTCTCTATGGGCGAGCTGTCTCCATCTTGAGAGATTTGTCCTCCTCAACAGGATCAACGTAAGCGTTTGCAGGAGGATCAGGAAGAAGCCCTCCGGAACCGGACTCTCCAAGGTCCAAACCTCTGAGATCCATGCCGTCAAATATGGACATCAGACTGGACCCGAGAAAATCCAACTCGCCGCCGTTCAGAGCACTTAGATCAGGGAGCTCTTTCATCTTCTTTGATCTTCTTAGGTGTGCTTGCTCCTTCTTTGAGAATAATTGCAGCCGTCTCTTCCCAGTATCCACCGAGCAAGGCAATTTAGTGGTCCAGTCGTCTATATTTTTTTAAAAAAGAGAGAGAGAAGGGGGAGGATTAATCGATTAGCGTCAAAAAGATCAACGAGAAGAATCAGAGTAAAAGGGAGGAATGAGAGAAAAACCTCTCAAAATCCGTGCTAGCGCCCTACAAATACTCTCCTCGCTGATAACTGGCCAACGCTGATGGCTGAGTGCAGAGACTGCTCGCGCGTTGTCGAAGAAACCGTCTGGGTAGTCAAGGACCTTCAGGTGATCAACTGCAAAAAAATATATGCAAAGAAAATAAATTATAATCGAGAATAGAGAAAGTTAATCGACGAGCTCAGTCTACCTATTCTAAAATTCCAAAGCACTCGGAAGTCTTCTCGGGGTGGATCCTCAAACGCAGCCTTGTCCGACTTGATGAAGAAATAACAGTGATTCCCACCCTGAGTCTTGTTCGGATGTCCAGTCAGGATGTTGTAGTTTGGCAGCATCTTCACCAAGAAGATACCATGAAGTTGTGGAGTCAGTCAAGTCAACTCTTCGAAGGCTCGGACATTCATCGAGACATCTATCTCAGCAGCCAGCACCATCAACGCTACAGCTATCCGGTACGAGCCATTCACGAATTGACTGAGGGTCACGCCTCGCTGAAAGACGTACGAGGTAATCAATTAGGGGATCGGGAACCAAAGTTAAGTGTCCGGTTGGAAGTACGACTCGTACACGCACTGATATCCCACTGGAGGCGACCACGGTCTCTCTTCGTGCGTCAGAATAAGGAACATTACTCCTCTGGCCCTGCAGTCTCTCAGGAGTTTTCGAATTCTGCCGAGAGTCGACCCCGTCCCCTCGACCTTGCCCCACTCCTGCCCTTTGACGTTAGGAGAACGCCGTAGCTCGGAAGGTATGGCGGGAAGCTTCTCATCTATTTTCACATCTGCGGAGTTTCCCTTCAAATCCCGCAATTCGCTTTCTCTCGAACCACTGTTAGTGCTCCCCCCAGAATAGTCTCTCAGCGTCGTCGACAAAAAGATGCTGAGACAGAGCCAACCCTGCCGTGACCGTTAGCGCCTCGCGATGCAGCCTCTCGGAATCGCTGGAGGCTTGGCACCGCTAACCAGAGGGCCGGACCCTACTGACTGCCTTCCCCTTTTGCTCGCGAGTTAGCCGTTCTCTCAGAGGCATGATGCGACAGATACGAATGCTAAATCTAAAGAGGTGAACCTAGAGAGAGAAGTCAAGAAAGAAGAGGTAGAGAGAGAGAGAGTACATGTGAATGCAGAGGGAGAATGATGAAGTCATCGCAGCGCTCAGCATTTATAGAGAAAGAGTGGCGCGCTTCCCCAACAATAATATTAGGTCTAACCGGGCCTAAGATGGGCCTCGGCGACCGACGAAACCTACGAATCACGTCGCGACGGTTCCTCTCCTGTTTCAAACCAGTAACCTCCTCGCAACGCTTCGACTTTCCACCGTCAAATAGAAGCCAGTCAATGTCTAACCAATCCAGTCGAGCCCAATCACACAAAGATAACAGATGGGGGCAAAAACCCCAGGACACGGTGAAGGGACAATACAGGAACCCTGAAAGACGATCTCGTCGAGTAAAGAGTTAGTTGACAAGCGGAGCATCGAGAAAATGCGCAAGTAATATGAGAAAAACGCACAAGCTATGCGAGAAAAACGCACAAGCGATGTGAGCTACGTCATTAACTCGCTATCCACCCACGCAAGCAAACGACCGAAAGAGTTATCTCGCGGACAAAAGATCAACAAAAAAGGCATGAGCGATGTGTGTCATATCATTTACTCGCTATCCACCTGCGCGAGTATACGACGGTGAAAACCATTTAGTAAAACAGAGAATCGATGAAACGCGCACACGATGAACTCTGCAAAATTTACCCGTTGCTGCCGCACCATCTTTTCTTTAAGCCTGGACTATCAATTCACCTAGGCTTCGCTATGCTCCCCACAAGTGAACTGGGGGGACTTATTGTAGGAGATGGATTGTATCCCTGCAAGGCCCATCGAAAAGCCGGCCCAACCCACTATCTAGGGCCTGTTAAGAAACGACAAGCTCGATTACTCGGCTCAGCTCCAGGCTACATTTAGTCGCTGAAGGTTACTCGGATTGGCTCCAAACTACTTTTAGTCATTGAAACGACTAAAGGTGGCTTGGTTAAAGTTGCTTGATTAGACAAGTTATTCGGCCCAATGAACGAAAGCCCATTAGGGCGACCGACTCGGAGCACCGGCAGGGAGCCATCAGCTATGAAAAGGAAGAGAAGATAACGAGGGAAAGGATGGCTAGAAAACTAGGACTTTCATACCTAATCTCATCTCTATTTTGTACTTTCCCAGTATGTTCGAATAAACGCTTTCCATCAAAACTCACCGACGAGTTCCGTCTCCATTTACTTGTTTAGACTAAGTCGGTTAAAACAACGACTTCCCTGGAAGTCTTTTGGTTAAAATTAAATATTTTAAGTTTTTATTGTTAACTGCAAAAGTAACCTAAGCAGACTTACACCAACGGTTGGAAGACTTAATTTTGAATGTTGAGAAGACTTTCCATAAATCGGCCCCAGAAGACTTACTTGTAAGTCAAAAGTTTAACACAATTCGGTCAATTGGAAAACAAACCTGTTTTTTCTAGAAAACTTCCAGGAAGTCTTCCAAGGCTTTGCGAAAAAAATTTTAAATCAGAGGAAGACTTCCTGAGAGGTCTGCTGTAGAAGACTTATTTGGAAGTCTTCCATTGTAAATTTCCAATCGCAAAAGTGACATATCCAGAATACTTCCTATAAGTCTTCGGCTAGAAGACTTACGTGAAAGTCTTCTTGCGAAGACTTCCAGGATGTCTTCTAGGTCAATATTTAATAAAATTTTATTTTCTCTAAACATATAAAGAATTTTAAATATTTTCTTATCATATTAGTTAAATATTAAGACTAGTGAATGAAATTTATACCTTAATTGGTGGTAACTATGAAGTTATCAACATTCATGTTATTAGTTTTTTCAGCTAATGATAGAAGACTACATTGATGTTCTATGTTATCTAATATGTTTTATTTATTTTTTTCCAGATGATACGTTAGTTACCGGTAGTCTATGGAGAGTGGTTGGTGAAAGATCATTCTTGGAATTTTGTGGTTGATTATGTCAAAGAAGCGAGAATGTTATCTTTGACTAAAAGTTCTACACATGAGGAACTTGTTCAAATGACTCAAGAATATTATAACCTAGACATGAACACAGAGGTTGTGGAGCTGAGATACTCATTACCAGAAGCAATGATGCAACATATGGCTCCCGGCACTCCTCATATTCATGTTACAAGTGATAGACAAGTTCAGAACTTGATAGAGATAACTAAAACGCATTATGTACGTCTTTGTATATCAAGTCGAGGCAAGTTTAAAAACAAAGAAGATGAAGATAGTAATAAAATTTCTGAAAAAGCTGAAGCTGAAGCTGAAGATAGTAATGAAAGGGAAGAATATGAAGAATGGGAATAATATGAAGAAGGAGAAGAATATGATGATAACTTGTCTCAAGATAGAAAAGATGGTAGGGAGAAGGATGATGATATCCCTGATTTTGATGAAAACGTTGACGATGCTGAAGATTACAGTGTGTATAAAAAAGTTAATGATGAGGATGAGGTAGAAGAAGATGATATGGGTTTTGAGGATTTGAAAGTGACATATGATAGGGAAGGATGCACTGGTATCAGAGACAATACATATGTCAACCAGAGTTTTGTTAGTAAGGATGCAGTGGTTTCAGAGTTGCGGTTGACAGCGGTGAAGAAGAGGTTCTCCTACATAATATACAAGACAACCAAAAACTCTACTTGTGGCAAAATGCCGTGTTAATGGGTGTGTATGGAAGCTTAGAGCAAGTGTGAACCATGGAGCAAACACTTTTTGGGTAACCAAGTATGTGAAAGACCATACATGTTCTGTGATAAACCGGATTGCTCAGCAAAAATGAAGTGCTCTGAAGTATATTGCTAGTCTTTTCTTAGATCGCGTTGGAATCATTGATGGGTTAACTCCGTAGCATATCAAAGATGCAATGAAAAAGATTTTTGGCATGAATCTAGATTACACCACTTCATACCGAGCATTGGTTCATGCTCAAGAATTGGTGAGAGGTTCAGCAGAAGATGGGTATGAGCGGCTTCCCTCATATTTGGAGAAAATCTCGTTAGCAAATCCGGGTTCTATCACAAATATAGAGCTTGATTCTGAGAGTAGATTTAAGTATCTATTTCTATCTTTTGGAGCTTCTATAGTTGGGTATCATTATCAGAGAAGGGTAATCGTGGTGGATGGAACTCATATAAATGGAAAGTATGGAGGTGTTATGTTAGTTGCAGCTGCACAAGATGGTAATTTTCAGATTATTCATTGGCTTTTGGAATCGTTGATGCTGAAAACAATGATTCTTGGGAATGATTTTTCACAAAATTGAGGATTTGTATTTATGATGAATATTCCCTAGTGATAGTCTTGGACCGGCACACATCTATTAAATATGCATGTGATAAGGTGTTTCCTTGGACGACTCGAAGAATCTGTTATTATCACCTACAATAACACATTGTCCAAAAGTGTAAGGGAAATCATCTCTTGTATTTGGTGAAAGGTGTTGCATATGCTCATACACTTTATAATTTTAACTGGTACATGGAGGAGAGACAGAGTGCAAACTCTGATCTTGCAACATATTTGGAGGAAGCCGACGCGTCTTTATGGTCACGGGTTCATTGTCAAGGAGAAAGGTACAACTTAAAAACGAGCAACATCGTTGAGTCAATTAATTCCGCTCTCAAACGAGCTAGAGGATTTCCAATACCATTTTTGGAGTTTATAAGGGAGAAGCTAAGAAGGTGGTATTGGAAAAGGAGAGAAGATACTTTGACTTTCACAACTCAACATAGTCAGGGAGTTGAAGTCTTAATGGCGGTTCGTTCAGAAACAGCGGCTCCGGTGAGTGTCCAACCAATTGATGGATGGCGGTTCTTTGTTAGAGGTGGCAAACGGGAATGTGTTGTTGATTTGAAACATGGAAATTGTGGTTGTGGTGTATTTGCAATTAAAAAAAAATACCTTGTCCTCATGCTATAGCAGCTGCAACATTTTCTGGTGCGGATGGTGCCACCCTCGTTAGTCCGCATTACTCAAAAGGATTTTTTGTTCACAAGATACTCACGGAATATATATCCTTGTGTTGGAGAAGTTGAAGCACGCAAATATCTTCGTCCGGAATAAAAGCGTGGTCCAGGAAGACAAAAAAAGTCAAGATGGCAATCTTGGTTGGAGCTATCCATGTTGAAAGGACACAAACCTCGGAAGCAACACAAGGAGTATATGTGCTCAAACTGCCAAGAAACTGGTGATAAGCGCCCACATTGTACCAACTGATCGGGCGAGAAGACTTTCGTGAAAGTCTTCTTTTAAGTCTTCCAGTGAGAAGACTTACTGTAAGTCTTCTATCAAGTTGTCCGGTGAGAAGACTTTGATTAAGTCTTCTGTTAAGTCTTCTGTTGAGTCTTCTGTTAAGTCTTTTATCAAGTAATCTGGTGAGAAGACTTCGGTTAAGTCTTCTATCAAGTTGTCTGCTGAGAAGACTTCGGTTAAGTCTTTTGTTAAGTCTTTTGTCAAGTCTTTTGTTAAGTCTTCTGTTAAGTCTTTTAGCATGACTTCTATTAAATCTTCTGGTTAGTCTTATGTTAAGTCTTCTATTGTGTTGTCTCTTATTATGTTATGAAGTCATTGTGTTGTTTTTTTTGAACTTATTATATTCGTCTTACATAAAAGTCAATCCTTCATTACAACAAAGTCATTGTTCATTATAACAAAGTCATCTTAAGTCAAATAGTTACATATTAAGTCATCCTAAGTCATTACAAATAAATTATTACATACTAAGTCATTCATACGTATCCAAGTCCTTATAATAAGACGACTTATCTTCGATGCCTTCGAAGCCAGGGGTCTCGTGATATATATCATGCGTCATCTTCTCCTGAATAGCCTTCACGTTCTTATCAAAAAAGGCAGCAGGAAACGAAGTCATGCCAAGAGCATGACACTCGATGTACTTAAGGGGTACACACCACAATCACCAACTCGGCACTGTGGTACTCCAATTGTCACTCTCTCATAGGTGAATGGCTCCAGTGAGTATTTGATACGCTCTTCGTCGGAGGAAGTGCACTCAACAAGCAAATAAGGGATCATTGTAAGAAAATGCTCCATTACCTCATCGAGTTTTGGAGGTGATATATGTTTCACAATGTTGTCCCATACTACTATGTGCCTCTGAGGGATCAATATCTAGATAGCAATCCAATAATCGTTTTTAAAGTTCACTGGTGCATATATATCATCAATATCTACACCCCAAAACTTATTAGAAGTGAAAAATGTTGGTACTATGCCTGCATAAAAATCCCACGACCCACCAGGGAGCCTTCTTCCTAAACCGTTCTGATCGGTCGTCGAGCTCTTAAATTCCATGTACTTGTCCGTCCACATCCGTGAAAACACATGATCGAGAAAGCACATTCTTTCGCTCCTAAAATGGTTTGGATTTTTTTTGTACCAAAGCCTTAGAGAATTGATATAAGCATCCATATGCTGCATCAAAAATAAAACAAGTCAGAAGACTTTCCGGAAGACTTACCAGTAAGTCTTATGTGAAGTCGTCCCAATAGAAGACTTACTGGGAAGTCTTCTAGTGAGACGACTTCAAAAAGACTTTCCGGGAGACTTACCAGTAAGTCTTCTGCGAAGTCGTTCCAACATAAGACTTACTGGTAAGTCTTCTAGTAAGACGACTTCGCAGAAGACTTTCACGTTCGACTTACCTTGTCAAGGAGCCATTCTAAGGGAGTTCGGATAACTTGATACCAATAACTTAGACAGCCCTTCGGTTTGCATTCAAGAGATTTTCTCCAATGTCTGCAAACACAAAAAAATAGATAAGCATTAGCAATCATTTTCTGTCGACTAATAAACAACAAAAGTATCACTTACAGATCTTTTTTCAGAAATTTCAAAAATGCCTTGCTCAACTGCTTTTTTGGGAGTGCAAAAGGATCATATCCATGACCAAACTTAGTATTTGGGATAATCACTTTGGCTGTGTTATTCCCCTGAAAAGGAGATTGCTGTGAGGCAGCAAACTTCCTATCTCTTTCACTCCTTGCCCGGACAACTTCCAAAGCATATTCACTCTTTGAAAGCCTCTTAGTCTCCTGCCTCTGTACAATTGATACAGTGTCTTTGTCTTTGTCCATTAAGACAACACTGGCTTCAGCACTCGCCTCAGGTGCTGTAGACAACACTATATCAGCACCGTCCTCTTTGGCCTCTTTCGCTTTGGCCTCTTTGCCCACTTTCGCTTTGGCCTCTTTGGGCTCTTTCGCTTTGGCCTCTTCGGCCAGTTTGGCCTATTTGGCTTTGGCCTCTTTAAGTTTGACCTCTTTCGCACTCGCTAAGGCCTTCTCTAAATTCACATTCGCCTTCTCTTTCACTTCCTTCTCTTTGGCTTCTTTAAGTTTGGCCTCTTTCGCCTTCTCTAAGGCCACTTTCGCCTTCTCTTTCACTTCCTTCTCTTTGGCCTCTTTCAGTTCCTTCTCTTTGGCTTCAACACTCAGGCCTTTGGAGCAACTCGGTTATTGGCCGTCATCCTGTCTTGCTTTCGCCCCATTCATACTTTCACTCTGTAATACAAACGATAATCATCAGGTAGTGAGGTGAAGATCATCAGAGGTTTCAGAACTAACCCCATGTTCGAGCCCCCGTTTAGGCATACTTGAGGTAGTGAGTTGAAGATCATCAGAGGTTGTCCCTTTTCCGGTGATTCCCAGCTTCTTCTCTACAGCCTCAAGCCTATTCCCAAGAAGCTTGATCTCCTTAAGGCACGTCCCAAATCATCCCTCATGGAATCTGCGAGGTCCTTAAAACATTTTTCAATGTATACTTTGCCAACCCCACTCACAGGAATAGAAGCCTCTGAACGAGCCTCTGGAAAAGCCTCCGAACGAGGCTCTATAAGTGCCTTTATACGAGCTTTCTTTGAAGGTCTCTCACTAACTTCTTCTCTAACAAAAAGACTCTTCACATAACTCACTTCCTTCACGCACACAACGTGCGTCTTTGGATTGGTCAACGGGTTGGTACCAGAGTCTTCCCAGCAATTCATGGTCCACTTCCAACTAGGCGGAGCATTAAACATGACTTGAATTATGTTTTTTACGGCCACATCCTCTATATCATTATCCCATTTTGGGAACATTTCTTTGAAGTCCTTCTAAACATAGTTGATCACGCACCATATGACTTACCAGAAGATATTAAGTTAGATATTTGACGGATTAGAAAGATAAAAGACCTATAGGTAAGTCATCTATAAAGATTACTCACCAGATGACTTACCAGAAGACTTAGTTAAGTCTTCCCGAAAATCGTCTGGTGAGAAGACTTTCGAGTTAAGGCTTCTGGAAGACTTAACTAAGTCTTCACTTCCAGAAGACTTAACTCGAAAGTCTTCTCACTAGAAGACTTCCGGGAAGACTTAACTAAGTCTTCTGGTAAGTGTTCTAGTAAGAAATCTTTATAGATGACTTACATATAAGTCATACTATTTGGGAAATTACATGTCTGTTGATAGCGCCTTTAAAAGATATGCGTCATTTGCCACCCTTGAATGCCAACAAAGGTGGAGACGGTTTGTTTGGTATGGGATTCCATAATTAGCACCCAATTCTGGCAGAGCATAGTAGATCTACAATTGGAGAACTTTTATGAACCCATCGACAGTATAAGACTTCGTGAAATCTTTTGCCCTCAAAGAGTCCATCAACACCTTAAACGCCACTCTCCCCATGGATAATTCTCGAATTTCTCTAAATACATGACAAGCCTTGCAAGACTAGCTCGTATTGCGGTTGAGTACTTCCTCCCTTCAATGAATACAGTGAAGATGGCTAGGTATCCCAGCCGCATGCAATCATCCAGATACCACTCTTGGCATCTCTGACATGCTCTTATTATCTTCTCCAAAGTTGGACCATCATCGACAGAAACACCAATCCGCTCCCATAAAGAAGTCATCTCCTTCGTAACCTCACATCTCGGATTTTCAAGGTTCTCAATGTACTAGTAGTTGAGACCAGTGAGGTGTTCAAACTCTATCAGTGAAAACCTCACCGGGTCTGCACCAACCAGACTCCAAAGTTCATACTTTTTCCTGATGTTGAGCTGGAAACAGAGCATATAATAAACCAGCCTTGATACCCAACCAAAATCCAATTCCTTAAACTTTAGGAAGACTCCTGATACAATCAGGTTTTAACCACTAAAAGTATACTGCAAGTGCACAGTGAACCGCAATAGTATTTCAGGGATCGAATCCACGAGGACCAAGGTTACACAACGACTCTTCGAGAGTAGAGTTAAGCTAAGACAAAATGGGGGTTTGTTTGTAGTTTCCAGTTGCAAGAATTTAGAAGCAGAAAATAAATAACGAGTAAACTTGTGAATAAAAAAGTGTCAGATCT
>MU107481.1:16069-34690 GCA_012274485.2 Sinapis alba
CAGTACATGAAAAATGACCCATACGTACTGATAAGCTGATACGATCAGCCATCCTTACTTCCTGGAAGGACCAAGGACTGTCCAAACTGGTCCATCAGCCATGAAAAATTGACCCATACGCACTGTCCAGACTTGTCCACCAGTACACAAAAAGTCGACCCATACATACAGATAGGCCGATATGATCAGCCTTATCCGTACTGAATGGAAGGATTAACTCAATGGACCATGGACTGTCCGGACTGGTCCCATCAATACATAAAAAATTACCCATACGTACTGATAGGCTGATACGATCAGCCATCCCTACTTCCTGAAAGGACCAAGGGCTGCCCAGACTGTTCCATCAGGCCATGAAAAATCGACCCATACGTACTGATAGGCTTATATGATCATCCTTACCTGTACTGATTGGAAGGATTTAACTCAACGGACCATGGACTGTCCGGATTGGTCCCATCAGTACATGAAAAATGACCTGGACGTACTGATAGGCTGATATGATCATCCATCCGTACTGCCTGGATGAACCAAGGATTGTCCAGACTAGTCTATCAGGCCATGAAAAATTGACTCATACGTACTGATAGGCTGATATCATCAGCCTTAACCGTACTGAATGGAAGGATTTAACTCAACAGACCATGGACTGTCCGGACTGGTCCCATCAGTATATGAAAAATTACCCATACGTACTGATAGGCTAATACGATCAGCCATCCTTACTGCCTGGAAGGACCAAGGACTGTCCAGACTGGTCCATCAGGCCATGAAAACTCGACCCATACGTACTGATAGGCTGATATGCTCAGCCTTAACCGTACTGAATGGAAGGACTTAACTCAACGAACCATGGACTGTCCAGACTGGTCCCATCAGTACATGAAAAATGACCCATACATACTGATAGGCTGATACGATCAGCCATCCGTACTACCTGGATGGACCAAGCACTGTCCCGACTCGTCCACCAGTACACAAAAAATCGACCCATACGTACTTATAGGCTGATATGATCAGCCTTATCCGTACTTAATGGAAAGATTAACTCAATGGACCATGGACTGTACGAACTTGCCCCATCAATACATAAAAATGACCCATATATATTGATAGGCTTATACGATCTGCCATCCGTACTGCCTGGAAGGACCAAGGACTGTCTAGACTGGTCCATCAGGCCATGAAAACCGACCCATACGTACTAATATGCTGATATGATCAGCCTTATCTGTACTGAATGGGAGGGTTAACTCAATGGACCATGGATACTGTCTGGACTGGTCTCATCAGTACATGAAAAATGACCCATACGTACTGATAGGCTGATACGATCAGCCATCCGTACTGCCTGGAAGGACCAAGGACTGCCTAGACTGGTCCACCAGGCCATGAAAAATCGACCCATACATATTGATAGGCTGATATGATCAGCCTTAACCGTACTGAATGGAAGGATTAACTCAATGTACCATGGACTTTCCGGACTGGTCCCATCAGTACATGAAAAATGACACATACGTATTGATAGGCTGATACGATCTGTCATGTCCCTGAATCTGGATAAGGCCTTCGGGCACAGCCATGGTACGAGGAGACGCACTAGTCATGTCACATGACCTAAGGCCAAGCGTATCATGGCTGGAACGGATGGTTAAGGGCCTCAGTAGGCTGGGACTTAACCAGGATCGAAGGAAGGCACGGGAGAAAAGGTTGGAAGAGTTCTAAGGCAGTTGGACAAGGCATGAATCTAGTTAAGTCAGCTAGATCGAGCTCGGGACAGTTCCGTGCAGCTCACAATCGAGTAGGTCAGCTACAGCAGCTGGACCACTAGATTAAGTCAGCTCCGGTAGCTGGACCACTAGCTCACTTAGCTGGGGCAGCTAGCAACCAGCTCACCTCAGCTGGGTGAAGGGTTTGGGTATTGGTCATGGGGCTCGGGTCAGGGGCGGTTATGGTGCCGGCCTGGGTGGCTAAGGGAGGTCTGACCAGTTGGGGTCTTGGACAAGTTGGCTGAGCAGTGAACAGGAACCTGGAGCTTGCAATCGAAGAGGATAAGGGAGAGAAGGGGCGGTTGGAGGCAGTTGGGGCGAAGGGGTGCGAGTAGTGCAAGTTGCACCCATTCGGCCAACAAGTCATGCCTGTTCGCCCAGGCAGTTGGGGGTCGGTTCTGGCCTTTAAATACAGACCCTAGGGGTCCAGAATTGCCACAATTTCCCTAAGGAAAACTCTGCCCAAATCGAGACAGAGAGAAACAAAGAGAGAGAGAGAGAGAGAGATCGAGATCAAGGCTTGGCCGTGTGGGTTTTGGTGGTGGATTCCGATCAGGAGTTGGCTTGTGTGAAGTGGAGATCGATTGAGGATGGGAACAAGAGGCAAGGAGAATAATTTAGAGAAGGGCTTGAGCACTCCAGAGCGCACGCCCAAGGTGAGTGGGATGGACCGATCCATCCTGCCATGGCCGCGGCATGATGCCGTGTGGCTGTGGATGGTTTGGTGGTTCCAGACCCATTTCTTCCCATTTACTTATTTGATTTCGTCCCCTTCATGTATATTCTTTATATGGATGGCGTGTTCATCCTAGTGTGACTGGACCAAGGCTTTGGCCGGTCCAGGAACATAGTCCTTGGCCTTAGGCCGGACTGGTCTTGGTCGGGTTCTGTATGCTCCGGTGGGATTCATTGAATTCCGACCATGGATTCCTCTTAGTGGGGATTTATCATGAATTATCATGGGTTTTATTAGGTTTTGCCTAATTGATTCATGGATGGTCAGTTATGGCCAATTTGGCCGGTTGTGGCCGAGATCAATAGGATCGAGGCCGGTTCTTTGGATTCTTATTATGGATTATTCTTAGTTAGGATTTATAGGGAATTGTCATGAATTTTATTTAGTTTTTGGGAATTGATTTGGATAAGTCAGATTTGGGAACCAGCCATGGCCGATTGTGGTTTGGTGTGGACAAGGGAATGGTCCACATGGAACCAGTCAGGCCGCATGATGGTTAATGGT
Source organism: Sinapis alba (assembly GCA_012274485.2). Classification (NCBI taxonomy): domain Eukaryota; kingdom Viridiplantae; phylum Streptophyta; class Magnoliopsida; order Brassicales; family Brassicaceae; genus Sinapis; species Sinapis alba. The sequence goes on from MU107481.1 coordinate 19,082, forward strand.
CCAGGACGTCCTGGGTGTGGCTGTGTGCCTTGTGAAGTGAATGGATAGGATATAGAGTATAGAATAGGAGAACCGAACCATGCAATGTAGAATTGGTATGTTAGGTTATCGGATTGTACTCATACATATGTCTTGTGATGATGTTGCTTTCAGGATCAGACCATGACTGTGGCAAGGCCAAGGAACCATGAAGACCTGAGCCGTGGATGGATGTGTGGGTTGTGGGATAGTTTAGTTAGTATGAACACATAAACTTATGATAGCCTATTGTGCAACTGAATCTATGTATTGGATCACAAGTTTTATATTAATAAAGATACAATTTCTCTTATCTGAATAGACTTAGGAATCGAAATGCCTGAACCTCATATGATTGAAAAATGACTTAGAGAAATATGGGACCTTAAAAGTTAACAAAAATTACATGAATAGGAAAGTAAGGCTTCGGGTCCTAGTTGGGTCCTTTGGACCAGGATCGGGTCTTAAAAGTTGGTATCAGAGCCAGGTTGATTCTAGGATTGTTATGGGTTATGGGAAATCACCACACATCCGGCTGGGTCTCATGGTAAGGTCTGATTGATTGTGTGTTAGTTTTAGCGATTGTATGTTTTTGCATATTCACACAATTATGTGCTAACTTTGAGTGTTGATTTGAACCCAAGGGTACAAGGAAGTCTAAGACATCTCGGAAGGGCAAGGAAGTAGCTGGTGGTACCGGACAGGTTGAAGCGGATGGGGCAAACCCAACCGCCCAAGCGCCTATTCAACCGGACTGGTGTGGGAGCCGGACTACCAATTGCCCAGCTCAACCCAACCGAGGTTCGTGTGGATGAAGCTGGAACTCAGCAGGAACAGGAGCCGGGGCCAGCTGATGGTGCTGATGATCAGCACAGGGAGCTGGAGGACGAGGGTGAGTCCTCTCATGCTGATCATCAGGACGGGCGTGTAGAGGCTGCGGGAAATGTGACAGTTGGGATAGCTAACCCAGTACGGATCCACCTATGAAGGATGTGCTGGAAGCTATGAAAGCTATGGGTAACCAAATGATAGCTCTGACCCAAGTGTTCACTCCACTAGTGAACTCGTTTGTGGGTCAAGCTGGAACCATTCCTACAGCTGTTCCCTTAGCTGGTAGGCGAGTGGAACAGGTGGCTGAGGTGGTGGAAATTGACCCACCACCTAGGGAAGTTAGGAGAATGGATTACCTAAAGCTACTGGAACACATAGCTAAGATGGGCACCAAACACTTTGCTGGAAGTGTTGACCCGTTGGAGGCTGATGAATGGAGAAGCAGGCTGGTCCGCAACTTCAACTCAACTCGATGCCCGGAGGAGTATCAAAAGTACATAGCGGTTCATTTCCTGGAGGGCGATGCTCATAACTGGTGGTTGGCACTGGACAAGCGTACCAATGGTACCATTGAACGCTTCTCCGAATTTGTGGTTGAGTTCAACCACAAGTACTTCCCGGCTGAGGCTTGGGATCGTTTGGAGGCTAAGTTCTTGGACCTGGTCCAGGGTCGTAGGACGGTTAGGGAGTACGAGGAGGAGTTCAACCGACTCAGGCGCTATGTGGGTAAGGAACTGGAGGATGAATCAGTACAGATGCGTCGGTTTATTAGAGGCCTTAGGGTGGAGCTCCAAACCTACTGCTCTGTCCGCACTTTCCACACTGTGTCTGAGTTGGTAGAAAGGATGGCCATGTTTGAGACCAACCTAGCTGAGGAAGCTAAGCTAAATATCCGGAGCCACTCGACTACCATTAGTGGTAGCAGTGACCGGAAGAGGAAGAGGGACCAGGCTGAGGAAGGTAGACCTTCAAGTGGTAGGTCTGCGTGCCCTAAGTGTGGAAGACACCATGGAGGTGAATGCTGGAGAGCAATGGGAGCTTGCCTCCGTTGTGGCAAGATGGACCACTCAGCTCGGGACTGTCCCAGACAGGAGCAAGGAGCTGGTGGGGATACTAGGACGTGCCACTACTGTGGTAGGAAGGGACATCTCCGCAAGGACTGTCCTAAGCTTTCATCCGGGCCTAGCAAGAGCCGAGGAGAGGCTAGTCGGCCAGAACAAAACCGTGGACAGACCTCAACACCCCGGGTGTATGAGCTTTCTAAGGATGAGGACAAGGCTGGACCATTCCAAGCGATCACTGGTAATTATTGATCTTGATCTTTTTCAATTCAGTAGAATTGCATGGTACGGAACTTAGAATGGTTAGGTACTTAGATTGGGTCATATGTAGGGACCCTAAGTATTGGTGGTGTGGAAACACACGTGCTTTTCGATACTGGAGCTACACATAGCTTTGTGAGTCCAGGGATGCTCGGAAAGGGGTTGTTCCAGTTGGGAACGGGGGATTGTCCTGGGGTAGTGAACGCGGCCGGGGGACAGGTTATGAGTTCATTAGGGGTGATTCAGGACGTCCCAGTGGTGATCCAAGACAGGGTCATGCCTGTGGATCTTGTGGTAGTCCACCTAAAGAATCACGAGGTGATATTAGGTATGGATTGGCTTGGAAAGAATCGGGCCACTCTTGACTGTCACCGGGGGCGTGTGCTGTTTGAGAGTGGGTGTGGGTCTCCGATCAGGTTCCAAGGTATACGTCCGGCCTCTGGATGCTTGGTGGTGTCAGCGATCTATGTGGAAAGGATGCTGAGGAAGGGTTGTGAGGCTTATTTGGCCACAATCGCCACTAAGGAGGTCGTAGGGGGTGGTGACCCGGAGGGAATACCGCTGGTTCGCGAGTTCCATGATGTGTTTGGGTCCTTACAGGGCATTCCCCCTGATAGATCAGACCCATTCATAATAGAACTGGAACCAGGGACGGCCCCACTATCCAAAAGTCCCTATAGAATGGCTCCTGCCGAGATGGCCGAGCTTAAGAAGCAACTTGAAGAGTTGCTGGACAAAGGTTTTATACGACCTAGTGTGTCACCATGGGGAGCACCAGTTCTTTTCGTGAAAAAGAAGGATGGTAGCTTCAGGTTATGCATTGATTACCGAGGGTTGAACCGGGTCACCGTGAAGAACAAGTACCCATTACCTCGGATAGACGAGCTGTTGGATCAGCTCAGGGGTGCACAGTGGTTTTCTAAGATTGATTTGGCTTCAGGGTATCACCAGATCCCTATTGAACCAAATGACATTAGAAAGACAGCATTCCGAACTAGGTACGGCCACTATGAGTTTGTGGTCATGCCATTCGGATTGACCAATGCACCAGCAGCATTCATGAAGATGATGAATGGTATCTTCCGTGACTTCTTGGATGAATTTGTAATCATCTTCATAGATGATATATTAGTATACTCCAAGAATAAGGAAGACCATGAGAAGCATCTACGAGCTGTATTGGGACGGTTGAGGGAACAACAACTCTATGCCAAACTGAGCAAGTGTAGTTTTTGGCAAAGGAGTGTTGGTTTCCTTGGACACATTGTGTCGGAGCAGGGAGTCTCAGTTGATCCCGAGAAGATTAGGGCCATACAAGGATGGCCACGGCCTAAGAATGCCACAGAGGTTAGGAGTTTCCTAGGCCTGGCCGGATATTACCGGAAGTTTGTCAAAGGGTTTGCCAGTTTGGCTCAACCCATGACACAACTAACCGGTAAGGATGTGAAGTTTGTATGGTCGGATGAGTGTGAGAAGTGCTTCTCTGCCTTGAAGGAGATGTTGACAAATGCACCTATCCTGGTTCTGCCAGAGGCTGATCAACCGTATATGGTATACACTGATGCCTCCATCACTGGATTGGGATGTGTATTGACTCAACACGGTAAGGTCATTGCCTATGCATCTAGGCAATTGAAGAAGCATGAGGGTAACTACCCAACCCACGACCTGGAAATGGCTGCAGTAGTGTTTGCTCTGAAGATATGGCGATCCTATCTGTATGGAGCCAAGTTCAGATCTTAACCGACCACAAGAGTCTCAAGTATATATTCACTCAGCCTGAGTTGAATTTGAGACAAAGAAGATGGATGGAGTTTGTGGCCGATTATGATCTTGAGATTGCTTACCATCCTTGTAAGGCAAATCTATTGGCTGATGCCCTGAGTAGAAGAAGGGCTGAAGTGTCAGCCGAGAAGGAGGCGGATGTACTGGAGGGTATGGTCCGGGCATTACATTTGAACACTTTGGTAAGAGAGGACGAACCATTGGGTTTAGAGGCAGTGAACAAGGCCGATTTTCTGACCAGGATTAGGCAAGCACAAGGCTTGGATGAGAACCTTCAGAAGGTTGCTCTGAATGATAAGACAGAGTACCAGGTTGCACCAGAAGGAACCATCTTGGTCCATGGTAGGATCAGTGTTCCAAATGTGAGAGCACTTAAGGAGGAGATTATGGGCCAGTCTCATAAGTCCAAGTTCTCTGTGCACCCTGGCTTGAACAAGATGTACAAGGACATCAAAAGGTATTACCATTGGGTCCGAATGAAGACTGATCTGGCCGAATGGGTGGCTAAGTGCCCTACTTGTCAACTTGTCAAGGCTGTGCACCAAGTGCCCAGTGGGTTACTTCAGAACCTACCCATTCCAGAATGGAAGTGGGATCATATCACCATGGACTTTGTGTCTGGTATTCCCACGACCAGAAACAGGAAGGATGCAGTCTGGGTGGTGGTTGATCGTTTAACCAAATCAGCTCATTTCATACCAATCAAGAAGACTGATGGTGTGGAACCCTTGGTAAGAATTTATATGGATGAGATAGTACGGCTGCATGGAGTGCCGGCTAGCATTGTTTCAGATAGAGACCCTCGGTTTGCTTCTTATTTCTGGAAGGCTTTCCAAAAATCCTTGGGAACAATAGTGAACATGAGTACGTCTTACCATCCACAAACAGATGGTCAATCTGAAAGAACCATCCAGACATTAGAGGACATGCTTAGGGCGTGTGTTTTGGATTGGGGACATTCTTGGGAGAGACATCTGCCCCTGGTGGAGTTTGCGTATAACAATAGCTACCACACCAGCATAGAGATGTCACCCTATGAGGCCTTGTATGGGCGACCTTGCAGAACACCGTTATGCTGGACCCAAGTGAGGGAGCGCAGCATGATAGGGCCTGAGATTGTGGAGGAGACCACTGGGAAGATCAAGTTCATAAGGGACAAGATGAAAGAAGCACATGACCGCCACAAGTCCTATGCGGATAGAAAGAGGAAGCATGTGGAGTTTGGGGTAGGCGACATGGTATACTTGAAGATGATTACCTTTAAGGGCAGGAAGAGGGTATCTGGCCAAAGGAAGCTGGATCCAAGGTACTTGGGTCCATTCCGGATCATAGAGAGGGTTGGTGCCGTGGCTTACAAGCTGAACCTACCAACCGAAATGGATGCATTCCACAATGTGTTCCATGTCTCGCAGCTGAGGAAATGTCTTTCGGACAAGACATAGTTGTCCCAGAGCTTCCATCTGACCTAGGCACGAACCTCACCTTAGAGATAAGGCCGGTTCGGATTGTGGATAGGATGGAAAAAGCCATGAGGAGAAAGACCATACAGATGGTCAAAGTTGTTTGGGATTGCAATGGACAAGAACAAGTAACTTGGGAGACCGAAGCAAGGATAAAAGTGGACTTCCGAGAATGGTATGGCCAGTTTTCCATGGAGACAAGTTTGGGGTCGGATTCGAGGACGAATCCATCTCAAGTGGGGGAGACTTGTCATGTCCCTGAATCTGGATAAGGCCTTCGGGCACAGCCATGGTACGAGGAGACGCACCAGTCAGGTCACATGACCTAAGGACAAGCGTATCATGGCTGGAACGGATGGTTAAGGGAATCAGTAGGCTGGGACTTAACCAGGATCGAAGGAAGGCACGGGAGAAAAGGTTGGAAGAGTTCTAAGGCAGTTGGACAAGGCATGAATCTAGTTCAGTCAGCTAGATCGAGCTCGGGACAGTTCGGTGCAGCTCACACTCGACCAGGTCAGCTACAGCAGCTGGACCACTAGATTAAGTCAGCTCCGGTAGCTGGACCACTAGCTCACTTAGCTGGGGCAGCTAGCAACCAGCTCACCTCAGCTGGGTGAAGGGTTTGGGTCTTGGTCATGGGGCTCGGGTCAGGGCCGCTTATGGTGCCGGCCTGGGTGGCCAAGGGAGGTCCGACCAGTTGGGGTCTTGGACAAGTTGGCTGAGCAGTGGACAGGACCCTGGAGCTTTCAATCCAAGAGGATAAGGGAGAGAAGGGGCGGTTGGAGGCAGTTGGGGCGAAGGGGTGCGAATGGTGCAAGTTGCACCCATTCGGCCAACAAGTCATGCCTGTTCGCCCAGGCAGTTGGGGGTCGGTTCTGGCCTTTAAATACAGACCCTAGGGGTCCAGAATTGCCACAATTTCCCTAAGGAAAACTCTGCCCAAATCGAGACAGATAGAAATAAAGAGAGAGAGAGATCAAGGCTTGGCCGTGTGGGTTTTGGTGGTGGATTCCGATCAGGAGTTGGCTTGTGTGAAGTGGAGATCGATTGAGGATGGGAACAAGAGGCAAGGAGAAGGATTTAGAGAATGGCTTGAGCACTCGAGAGCGCACGCCCAAGGTGAGTGGGATGGACCGATCCATCCTGCCATGGCCGCGGCATGATGCCGTGTGGCTGTGGATGGTTTGGTGGTTCCAGATCCATTTCTTCCCATTCACTTATTTGATTTCCTCCCCTTCATGTATATTCTTTATATGGATGGTGTGTTCATCCTAGTGTGACTGGACCAAGGCTTTGGCTGGTCCAGGAACATAGTCCTTGGCCTTAGGCCGGACTGGTCTTGGTCGGGTTCTGTATGCTCCGGTGGGATTCATTGAATTCCGACCATGGATTCCTCTTAGTGGGGATTTATCATGAATTATCATGGGTTTTATTAGGTCTTACCTAATTGATTCATGGATGGTCAGTTATGGCCAATTTGGCCGGTTGTGGCCGAGATCAATAGGATCGAGGCCGGTACTTTGGATTCTGATTATGGATTATTCTTAGTTAGGATTTATAGGGAATTGTCATGAATTTTATTTAGTTTTTGGGAATTCATTTGGATAGGTCAGATTTGGGAACCAGCCATGGCCGATTGTGGTTTGGTGTGGACAAGGGAATGGTCCACATGGAACCAGTCAGGCCACTTGATGGTTAATGGACCAGGACGTCATGGGGGATGTCCTGGGTGTGGCCGTGTGCCTTGTGAACTGAATGGATAGGATATAGAGTATAGAATAGGAGAACCGAACCATGCAATGTAGAATTGGTATGTTAAGTTATCGGATTGTACTCATACATAGTTCTTGTGATGATGTTGCTTTCAGGATCAGACCAGGACCGTGGCAAGGACAAGGAACCAGGAAGACCTGAGCCGTGGATGGATGTGTGGGTTGTGGGATAGTTTAGTTAGTATGAACACATAAACTTATGATAGCCTATTGTGCAACTGAATCTATGTATTGATCACAAGTTTTATATTAATAAAGATACAATTTCTCTTATCTGAATAGACTTAGGAATCGAAATTTGATTCATACGTACTGATAGGCTGATATGATTAGCCTTAACCGTATTAAATGGAAGGATTTAACTCAAAGGACCATGGACTGTCTGGACTGGTCCCATCAGTACATGAAAAATTACCCATACGTACTGATAGGCTGATACGATCAGCCATCCGTACTTCCTGGAAGGACCAAGGACTGTCCAGACTGGTCCATCACGCCATGAAAAATCGACCCATACGTACTGATATGCTGATATGCTCAGCCTTAACCATATTGAATGGAAGGACTCAACTTAACGGACCATGGACAGTCCAGACTGGTCCCATCAGTACATGAAAAATGACCCATACCTACTGATAGGCTCATATGATCAGCCATCTATACTGCCTGGATGGACCAAGTCTTTTCCACCAGTACACAAAAAAATCGACCAATACGTATTGATAGGCTGATATGATCAGCCTTATCCGTACTGAGTGGAACGATTAACTCAATGGAACATGGACTGTCCAGACTGGTACCAACAGAACATGAAAAATGACCCATACGTACTGATAGGCTGATACGATTTGCCATCCGTACTGCCTGGAAGGACCAAGGACTTTCTAGACTGGTCCATCAGGCTATGAAAAATCGACCCATACGTACTGATAGGCTAATATGATCAGCCTTAACCGTACTGAATGGAAGGATTAACTAATTGGACCATGGACTGGTCCCATCAGTACATGAAAAATGAGCCATACGTACTGATAGGCTGATACGATCAAGAATCCCTACTGGCTGGAAGGACCAAGGACTGTCTAGACTGGTCCATCAGGCCATACAAAACCAACCCATTCATACTGATAGGCTGATACGATCTGCCTTAATTGTACTGAATGGAAGGATTTAACTCAACGGACCATGGACTAGCTGGACTGGTCCCATCAGTACATGAAAAATGACCTATATGTACTGATAGGCTGATACGATCAACCATCCGTACTCCCTGGAAGGACCAAGGACTGTCCAAACTGGTCCATCAGGCCACGAAAAATCGATCCATATGTACTGATAGGCTGATATGATGAGACTTATCCGTACGGAATGGAAGGATTTAACTCCATGGACCCTGGACTGTCCAGACTAGTCCAATCAGTACATGAAAAATGACCCTTACGTACTGATCGGCTGATTCGATCAGCCATCTGTACTGCCTGGATGGACCAAGGATTGTCCAGACTAGTCTATCAGGCCATGAAAAATTGATTCATACATACTGGTAGGCTGATATGATCAGCTTTAGCCGTATTGAATGGAAGGATTTAACTCAACGGGCCATGGACTGTCCGGACTGGTCCCATCAGTACATGAAAAATTACCCATACGTTCTGATAGGCTGATACGATCAGCCATCCGTATTGCCTGGAAGAACCAAGGACTGTCCAGGCTGGTCCATCAGGCCATGAAAAATAGACCAATACGTACTGATATTCTGATATGATCAGCCTTATCCGTACTGAATGGAAGGATTAACTCAATGGACCATGGACTGTCCGGACTGGTCCCAACAGTACATGAAAAATGACCCATACGTACTAATAGACTGATACGATCAGCCATCCGTACTGCCTAGAAGGACCAAGGACTCTATAGACTGGTCCATCAGGCCATGAAAAATCGACCCATACGTACTGATAGGCTAATATGATCAGCCTTAACCGTACTGAATGGAAGGATTTAGTCAATGAACCATGTACTGTCCNTAGACTGATACGATCAGCCATCCGTACTGCCTAGAAGGACCAAGGACTCTATAGACTGGTCCATCAGGCCATGAAAAATCGACCCATACGTACTGATAGGCTAATATGATCAGCCTTAACCGTACTGAATGGAAGGATTTAGTCAATGAACCATGTACTGTCCGGACTGGTCCCATCAATACATAAAAAATTACCCATACGTACTGGTAGGCTGATACGATCAGCCATCCCTATTTCCTGGAAGGACCAAGGACTACCCAGACTGGTCCATTAGGCCATGAAAAATCGAACCATACGTACTGATAGGCTGATATGATCATCCTTATCCGTACGGAATGGAAGGATATAACTCAGCCAATCAGCCATTCGTACTGCCTGGATGGACAAGGACTGTACAGACTAGTCTATCAGGCCATGAAAATCCGACACATACGTACTGATAGGCTGATATGATCATACTTAACCGTAATGAATGGAAGGATTTAACTCAACGGACCATGGACTGTATGGACTGGTCCCATAAGTACATGAAAAATTACCCATATGTACTGATAGGCTGATACGATCAGCCATCCGTACTGCCTGGAAGGACCAAGGACTGTCCAGAGTTGTCCATCAGGCCATGAAAAATCGACCAATACATATTGGTAGGCTGATATAATCAGCCTTAACCGTACTGAATGGAAGGATTTAAACGAACCATGGACTGTCCGGACTGGTCCTATCAGTACATGAAAAAGGACCCATACGTACTGATAAACAGATACGATCAGCTATCCGTACTGCCTGGATGGACCAAGTACTGTCTAGACTGGTCCATCAGGCCATGAAAAATGGACCCATACGTACTGAATGGAAGGGTTAACTCAATGGACCATGGACTGTCCGGACTAGTCCCATCAGTACATAAAAAATGATCCATACGTACTGATAGGCTGATACGATCAGCCATCCGTACTGGCTGGAAGGACCAAGGACTGTCCAGACTGGTCCATCAGGCGATGAAAAATTGACCCATCCGTACTGATAGGCTGATATGATCAGCCATAACCGTACTGAATGGAAGGATTTTACTCAACGGACCATGGACTGTCCAGACTGGTCACATCATTACATGAAAAATGACCCATACATACTTATAGGCTGATACGATCAGCCATCCGTACTGTCTGGATGGACCAAGCACTGCCTAGACTTGTCCCATCAGCCCATGAAATATTGTCCCAGACGTACTGATAGGCTGATATGATCAGCCTTGTCCTTACTGAATGGAAGGATATAACTCAACGGACCATGGCCTGTCCAGACTGGTCCCATCAGTACATGAAAAATGACCCATATGTACTGATAGGATGATACGATCATCAATCCGTACTGCCGGGATTGACCAAGCACTGTCCAGACTTGTCCACCAGTACACAGAAAATCGACCCATACATACTGATAGGCCGATATGATCAGCCTTAACTGTACTGAATGGAAGGATTAACTCAATGGATCATGGACTGTACGGACTGGTCTCATCAGTACATAAAGAATGACCCATACGTACTGATAGGCTGATACGATCAGCCATGCGTACTTCCTGAAAGGACCAAGGGCTGTCCAGACTGGTCCATCAGGTAATGAAAAATTGACTGATACGTACTGATAAGATGATATGATCAGCGTTAACCCTACTGAATGGAAGGATTTAACTCAACTTACCATGAACTGTCCGGACTGGTCCCATCAGTACATGAAAAAGTACCCATACATACTAATAGGCTGATACGATAAGCCATCCATACTGCCTGAAAGGACCAAGGGCTGTCCAGACTGGTCCATCAGGTCATGAAAAATTGACCGATACGTACTGATAAGATTATATGATCAGCGGTAACCGTACTGAACGGAAGGATTTAACTCAACTTACCATGAACTGTCTGGACTGGTCCCATCAGTACATGAAAAATGACCCATACGTACTGATAGGATGATACGATCAGCCATCCGTACTGCCTGGATGGACCAAGGACTGTCTAGACAGGTCCATCAGGACATGAAAAATGGACCCATACGTACTGAATGGAAGGATTAACTCTATGGAACATGGACTGTCCGGACTAGTCCCATCAGTACATAAAAAATGATCCATACGTACTGATAGGCTGATATGATCAGCCATTCGTACTGGCTGGAAGGACCAAGGACTGTCTAGACTGGTCCATCAGGCCATAAAAAATCTACCCAGTCGTACTGATAGGCTGATATGATCAGCCTTATCCTTACTGAATGGAAGGATTTAACTCAACGGACCATGGACTTTCCAGACTGGTCCCATCGGCACATGAAAAATGACCCAAATGTACAGTTAGGATGATACGATCAGCAATCCGTACTGCCTCGATGGACCAAGCACTGTCCAGACTTGTCCACCAGTACACAGAAAATCGACCCATAGATACTGATAGGCCGATATGATCAGCCTTATCCGTACTGAATGGAAGGATTAACTCAATGGATCATGGACTGTACGGACTGGTCCCATCAGTACATAAAGAATGACCCATACGTACTGATAGGCTGATACGATCAGCCATCTGTACTGCCTGAAAGGACCAAGGGCTGTCCAGACTGGTCCATCAGGTCATGAAAAATTGACCGATACGTACTGATAAGATGATATGATCAGCGTTAACCAAACTGAATGGATGGATTTAACTCAACTTACCATGAACTGTCCAGACTGGTCCCATCAGTACATAAAAAAGTACTCATACGTACTAATAGGCTGATACGATCAGCCATCCATAATGCCTGAAAGGACCAAGGGCTGTCCAGACTGGTCCATCAGGTCATGAAAAATTGACCGATACGTACTGATAAGATGATATGATCAGCAGTAACCGACTGAATGGAAGGATTTAACTCAACTTAGCATGAACTGTCCGGACTGGTCCATCAGTACATGAAAAATGACCTATACGTACTGATAGGATGATACGATCAGCCATCCGTACTGCCTGGATGGACCAAGGACTGTCTAGACAGGTCCATCAGGACATGAAAAATGGACCCATACGTACTGAATGGAAGGATTAACTCAATGGACTATGGACTGTCTGGACTAGTCCCATCAGTACATAAAAAATGATCCATACGTACTGATAGGCTGATACGATCAGCCATCCGTACTGGCTGGAAGGACCAAGGACTGTCTAGACTGGTCCATCAGGCAATAAAAAATCAACCCAGTCGTACTGATAGGCTGATATGATCAGCCTTATCCTTACTGAATGGAAGGATTTAACTCAACGGACCATGGACTGTCCAGACTGGTCCCATCAGTACATGAAAAGTGACCCATATGTACTGATAGGATTATACGATCAGCAATCCGTACTGCCTGGATGGACCAAGCACTGTCCAGACTTGTCCCATCAGGCCATGAAAAATCTTTCCATACGTACTGATAGGCTGATATGATCAGCCTTATCCTTACTGAATGGAAGGATTTAACTCAACGGACCATGGACTGTCCAGACTGGTCCCATCAGTACATGAAAAATGACCCATATGTACAGTTAGGATGATACGATCAGCAATGCGTACTGCCTGGATGGACCAAGCACTGTCCAGACTTGTCCACCAGTACACAGAAAATCGACCCATAGATAGTGATAGGCCGATATGATCAGCCTTATCCGTACTGAATGGAAGGATTAACTCAATGGATCATGGACTGTACGGAATGGTCCCATCAGTACATAAAAAATGACCCATACGTACTGATAGGCTGATACGTTCAGCCATTCGTACTTCCTGGAAGGACCAGGGACTGTCCAAACTGGTCCATCAGGACATGAAAAATGACCCAGACGTACTGATAGGCTGATACGATCAGCCATCCGTACTGCCTGAAAGGACCAAGGGCTTTCCAGACTGGTCCTTCAGGTCATGAAAAATTGACCAATACGTACTAATAAGATGATATGATAAGCGTTAACATTACTGAATGGAAGGATTTAACTCAACTTACCATGAACTGTTCGGACTGGTCCCATCAGTATATGAAAAATGACCCAACGTACTAATAGGCTGATACGATCAGCCATCTGTACTGCCTGGATGGACCAAGGACTGTCTAGACTGGTCCATCAGCCCATGAAAAATGGACCCATACGTACTGAATGGAAGGATTAACTCAATGGACCATGGACTGTCCGGACTAGTCCCATCAGTACATAAAAAATGATCCATACGTACTGATAGGCTGATACGATCAGCCATACGTACTGGCTGGAAGGACCAAGGACTGTATAGACTGGTCCATCAGGCCATAAAAAATCAACCCAGTCGTACTGATAAGCTGATATCATCAGCCGTATCCGTACGAAATGGAAGGATTTAACTCAACAGACCATGGACTATCCAGACTAGTCCAATCAGTACATGAAAAATGACCCTTACGTACTGATCGGCTGATACAATCAGCCATCCGTACTTCCTGGATGGACCAAGGACTGTCCAGACTAGTCTATCAGGCCATGAAAATCCGACCCATACGTACTGATAGGCTGATATGATCAGCCTTAACCGTAATGAATGGAAGGATTTAACTCAATGGACCATGGACTGTACGGACTGGTCCCATCAGTACATGAAAATTACCTATACATACTGATAGGCTGATACGATCAGCCATCCGTACTGCCTGGAAGGACCAAAGACTGTCCAGACTGGTCCATCAGGCGATGAAAAATCGACCCATTTGTACTGATAGGCTGATATGATCAGCTATAACCGTATTGAATGGAAGGATTTAACTCAACGGACTATGGACAGTCCAGACTGGTTGCATCATTACATGAAAAATGACCCATACATACTTATAAGCTGATACGATCAGCCATCCGTACTGCCTGGATGGACCAAGCACTGTCCAGACTTGTCCACCAGTACACAAAAAATCGACCCATACATACTGATAGGCCGATATGATCAGCCTTATCCGTACTGATTGGAAGGATTAACTCAATGGACCATGGACTGTCCGGACTGGTCCCATCAATACAAAAAAAAATACCCATACGTACTAATAGGCTGATACAATAAGCCATCCCTACTTCCTGAAAGGACGAAGGACTGCCCAGACTGGTCCATCAGGCCATGAAAAATCGACCCATATGTACTGATAGGCTGATATGATCATCCTTACCCGTACTGAATGGAAGGATTTAACTCAACGAACCATGGACTGTCCGGACTGGTCCCAGCAGTACATGAAAAATGACCCAGACGTACTGATAGGCTGATATGATCAGCCATCCGTACTGCCTGGATTGACCAAGGATTGTCCAGACTAGTCTATCAGGCCATGAAAAATTGACTCATACATACTGATAGGCTGATATGATAAGCCTTAACCGTACTGAATGGAACGATATAACTCAACGGACGATGGACTGTCTAGACTGGTCCCATCAGTACACGAAAAGTGACCCATACGTACTGATAGGATTATACGATCAGCAATCCGTACTGCCTGGATGGACCAAGCACTGTCCAGACTTGTCTACCAGTACACAGAAAATCGACCCATACATACTGATAGGCTGATATGATCAGCCTTATTCGTACTAAATAGAAGGATTAACTCAATGGATCATGGACCGTACGGACTGGTCCCAACAGTACATAAAAAATGACCCATACGTACTGATAGGCTTATACGATCAGCCATTCATACTTCCTGAAAGGACCAAGGGATGTCCAGACTGGTCAATTAGGTCATGAAAAATTGACCGATACATACTGATAAGATGATATGAACAGCGTTAACCGTACTGAATGGAAGGATTTAACTCAACTTACCATGAACTGTCCGGACTGGTCCCATCAGTACATGAAAAATTACCGATACGTACTGATAGGCTGATACGATCAGCCATTTGTACTGCCTGGATGGACCAACGACTGTCTAGACTGGTCCATCAGGCCATGAAAAATGGACCCATACGTACTGAATGGAAAGATTAACTCAATGGACCATGGACTGTCCGGACTAGTCGCATCAGTACACAAAAATGATCCATACGTACTGATAAGCTGATACGATTAGCCATTTGTACTGGCTGGAAGGACCAAGGACTGTCTAGACTGGTCCATCAGGCCATAAAAAATCAACCCAGTCGCACTGATAGGCTGATATGATCAGCCTTATCCGTACGGAATGGAAGGATTTAACTCAACGGACCATGGACTGTCCAGAGTATTCCAATCAGTACATGAAAAATGACCCTTACGTACTGATTGGCTGATACGATCAGCCATCTGTACTGCCTGGATGGACCAAGGACTGTCCAGACTAGTCTAGCAGGCCATGAAAATCCGACCCATACGTACTGATAGG
>MU107482.1:0-49774 GCA_012274485.2 Sinapis alba
GTCTAAATATCGTCGGAATTACTAAATACATTTAGATATACTTCTGCTATATATCAATTTCATAAAATGTTTGCGCCAAAGGTTATCAAAAGAAAAGATTTCATAAGATATTGTATGATAAGAATGTTATAGTCATTTTGTTTTACCTTTTCGAGAAGGTACTCATTGGCATTTTTGAGGACCCCTTCCTTCATAATACCAAAAACAAAACCGTTATACAATAATGTTAAATTTTGTATTCATTTTTAATAAACCAAACCCTAGCTCATATTAATTGTTATAAAGCTAAATATATAATGTTGTTTATGTGCTTACCGTGTTCCTTAAGGACTGAATTTCTTGAAGCATAATCTCCATCTACAAATTTTACATATAAGTTTTGCTATTTAGATTAGAAACATATACACTTTTATAGTCATCAGTATTTTACTTTGACTTTCCCAAACCTATGCATGTATATATATATATATATAATGCATGTATACCTTAGCAGAGCGAATATGGGAAACCCAATACTCGAGATGCTTCTCAAGCAAAAGAAGTTCTTGGAGATTCATCGTCCCATCTCCTCCACCAAACATATACCTGAAAATCCATTTTATTATATTTACATGTGTATGAATTCATAGCTCCTTATGAACAACTTAGTAAAGAAATAGCTAGTGTGTATATATACCTTATTCCTTTCTGAAGCATATCAATCTCTTGCTTAAGCTCATTGATCTGACCTTTTGGATCCTAGAAAATCAACTTCCGTTTCAATGTTTATATATTATTTGTAAATAATATTGTAGACCGAATAAAACTTTTAAGTAGCTGTTGAATTCCATTTGGTGACACTAAAATGTCCGTACACAAATTACATATAATTAAGCATCAACTAAATAATTATAGTTCAGAGCGTGTCGGTAACAATAGTTTATATAGTACTAGGGTAACCTTTTTAAAGTGCTCAGGAAAACTTTATCAAAAGGTTGCAGATTTATAAACCAGTAATCCTAACTTTGTTCGAAATACAAAAAGTGTTGAGATGACTAAAGATACAATATTTAAATCGTAATATGGGTGTTGTTGTCTCAAGCATCTTTTACTTTAACACTAAGTCTAAGAGCATGTTTATAGGTAAAACTCTTAAGTGGTTCTTAAGTGGGAGAGAGGAAAGAAATCAAGGAAGGAAAAGAAAAAAAAAAACAAAGAAGCGTGCCTTCGTTTCTTCGTCCACCGTTTGTCTGTGACACGTCGCCTAAGAGACGTACCTTTCTTCGCTTAATTAATATACATGCCTTCACTTTAATTCAAACTTTCTTATTTTTTTTTGTTTAATAATATTAAAGGACGAGGTTTAGACATGCCTATAAACAGGCTCTAAGTAACTACTTTGACATGTGTTTTTACTATTTAAACTTAAGTCCAATGTTCCACTAACTTATGAATTTCCTACACTAGTCGACACATTAAAAGGGAAGGCTAGGTGCATTGAATGTAGTATACTTCAATATCTGTTATATTTTCATGTAGAATGGGAATCAGGTGCCTTACCTAACTTACTGAGTATTTTAATTTCAAATCAATCGAGACAACGTCCAGAAGAGTTTCGATTTGCATGTCAACACGTGTAACCAATATTTGAAGGAAAAAGCAATTGATTAACATGTCCAAATATATGCTACAGTTTCAGCATCGACTAGTTTTAATTAACCCCAAATATCATTAATTGACACATTCAACAGTCAAACTAAGAAGTCAAATTGAAAAAAGTTGGATACTGAACTGAAAGTAGATATATTGAGAAAATAGACGTACAAGATTTGGAGGTTGAAGTTGTTCTTGAGCAGTAAAAGTAGCAGAAGAAGAACCACGACCACCACTAGTACACTTCATGTACTTATCAATCATTCCTTCCATTGTTCTATTTTTAATCACATTCCCATACATATAAGGCACTCTTTAATTACTTATAAGTACAAATATAAATATGCATGCTATGAGAAATACATATGATAGTACCCTTTAGTAGCGAGCTCAAATAGCTTGCCCTGGGGAGAGAAAACAATAACGCCGATCTCAGCGTCGCAGAGCACAGAGAGCTCCTTAGCCTTCTTGAGAAGACCGGTTCTCCTCTTGCAAAACGTCACTTGTCTGTGAACCGGGTTCTCGATCCTCTTCAGCTGAATCTTTCCACGAGCCATTATCTAATAATGATCTAACGTTTGGATTTGTGTTTAAATTTGGATTTGAAGTTCCAACGTGGATCAACCTCCCACTAGTTTGAACTAGCTTCGAGGTTCCCCACTTACTGTTTGGTTTCTCTTTTTTTTCTTGGGAGAAAACTGTGAAGTTATGACCAAACTCATGCCACCTCTCTTTATATATAATCTTCATTGTCAGATTCTCCCACTCACTTCTCTGCTTCTAAAGCACCTTTTCTCCACACAAGCCTCCTTTTCTCTTATATATAATATATGTATGTGCTTTTATATGTTATATGTTAAGTATTCATTTAGCATTCTTACAAAGTATATAGCTTTACATACGAGAGCCACTAAAGCATTGTTTGTTATTTTTTGGGTTTGTATTAATGTACTAGCCATTTCTTCTCTAGCTTGTATAAAATTAAATCCTAGATTATATTTGATTAATTAAGCCTACGTCTGATGTGACTTATGACCTGACATGCACTGGTTGTTACAAAATCCAACTATGTTCCTATTTCAATAGATAATTTTTAAATATGTTAAAAAAGTAAACTGAGAAGGCAGAAAAGAGAAATTCAAAGCTTGTGAGATGGAAAGAAAAATAAATATGCAATTTTATCTTTCTGTGCACCAAAACTACTTTGACACAAGATAGAGGTTGGATTTAACGTATGGTATGGTGACATAAAGTAACAGAATTTGAGTTCCCAAATGGCGTGATAGCCACCCTGCCCACCAAAAGATAACTAGAATGCTTCATATGACTCTGTTCAAACATGCATGTAATTAAAATTTAAAATTTATCCAAACTAATTAATATTTTTTATAGGTAAGTCATTTATGGAGTAGGAAAACCCTTTATCCTAATGTGTATATATTTAGCATCCTATATTTTTTTGAACAACAAACTTAGAGTAATGGAGAATAGTTCAGTACATGGTAGTAAAAAAGCCATAACAAATGGCAGATTTTGCAAGAGAATCAGCTGAAGAGTTTTGAGCTCTAGGGATGAAAGAAAATAAAGCAAAGTCGAAACTAGAAAATAGAAACATGATATCTATGAGAACCTCAAAGAGTTCCATTGAATAGGTTTTCGAGTTGATAGTTCTAATGAACTCTTGTAAATTGGAATTAAAGCATCCAAACGTTGGTGAGTTGAGCAGATTTGGCTGCATGGAGGCCTCTCTCAGAGCCAAAGCTTCCGCTAGCAAAGGCGAAGACACAAAGGGGCACATTGTCGAGCCCTCGTGCTGAAGGGACGGGCTCTCTACAGAAATGATCCATCGTAAGCCCGCCTTCAGAGATGAGTTTGACCATGCTGCGTCCGGGAAGCATCTCGCTGTGTCAAATCGAGGGGGAGCTACTGGTATGTGCTGGTGGTTCGTGAGGGGGACATGGCATAGTTCCTTATGTGCTATTTCCACTCTTTAGCTCCAAACACAGCATTAATCACAACAGTCCATGGCCGTCTAACAACACGTGCAAGTGGAGCGGTGATGAATCCCTTATGATGAGATCTTTTTTGTCCCTGATTCTATGAAGGATTATCTTCTGGTTTAAGAGAGAAATGAATGAATTTGATGAAGATGGTTTGATGATTGATTGAAGTTTCTTCAGAAATGATTTATGGATTGATCAGATTTTGTGTAGAATTGTCTAGATCAAGAGAATGAACTCTCTGGGTATGATCAAAGACATGATTTTGCAATCAGAGAATGAACTCTATGCAGATTCAATGTTCAGATGATGAACAAGAGATTCACAGATTTTAGAGAGAGTTTTTTTTTATAGAAAGAGTGAATAATTGTTTCTGAAACAAAATGAGAGTTTAAGTAACAAAAGAAGAAAAATGAAAAGTCCAAAAGACAATAAAATTTCAAAAATGAAGAAAATAAAAGGGAAAATATCTTATGCAAGTCCAAAAACTGAATAATTGAAGAATTGGCTTGGTTTGGCTTGATTTCCAATTTGATTTGGGTCTGGTTCAGAATAAACCAAAGCAGCAATTGATTTCTTCGACCTTTTGGTTTGTGATCTTGTAACTGGACCCTTAGACAAAAAGAATGGGTCTTTGTCATCACTTTTTTGGGCTGAGAAAGAGATGTCTGATCCATGAGAAAGAGAGGGCTGAATTTCATCACCATCAGCTGAGCCCATCATGCCTTGATCCACCTTCTGGTTCAGCTCATCCAACTCCTCTTCAGTGTCACTCTCATTCAGCTCCATTCCAGCTACTGGTTCAGTCATGGTTGCATCATCCCCTCCTCCTTTAAAAGGATTTGTCCTCAAATCTGGTTCATCTGCACAGAAAGGGATCAAGTCAGCAACATTGAATGTAGAGCTAACATCATACTTACCTTGAACATCAACTTTGTAAGAATTGTTGTTGATGCGTTCCAACACTTTGAAGGGTCCATCTGTTCTTGGTAAGAGTTTAGACTTTCTTTCAGCAAGAAACCTATCCTTTCTCAAGTAAATTGACACCAAATCTCCTGGTTCTAGTATCAACTCACGTCTCTTCTTGTTGGCATGCTTCTCATACTCCTTAGTCCTTTCTTCAATGTTCTTTTTAACCTGTTGATGCAAGGATACCACATACTCGACCTTTTCCCTTCCATCAAGGTTAGACTGCTCATTAAGAGGTAAAGGAAACAAATCTAAAGGAGTCAAATGACTAAACTCATAAACAACCTGAAAGAGAGAATACTTTGTAGCCCTATGCATTGAATGATGTAAGCAAACTCAACATGTGGCAAACAATCTTCCCAAGACTTAATGTTTTTCTTAACCACATATCTTAGTAGAGCAGATAAAGTCATATTGACTACTTCAGTTTGCCCATCAGTTTGTGGATGACAAGTAGTTGAGAACAAGAGTTTTGTTCCTAGTCTAGACCAGAGAGTCTTCCAAAAGTAACTAAGAAACTTAGTATCTCTATCAGACACAATGGTTCTAGGCATTCCATGTAAACGCACAACCTCTCTAAAGAAAAAATGAGCAACATTCACAGCACTATCAGTCTTGTTGCAAGCAACGAAATGAGCCATTTTAGAAAACCTATCAACCACAACAAAGATAGAATCTCTACCTCTCCTAGTCCTAGGCAGTCCTAGCACAAAATCCATTGAGAGATCAACCCATGGTGCATTAGGAATAGGAAGAGGGGTATACAAACCTTGAGGTCGGTTCTTTGCTTTGGCTTGAGTACAAACTATACATCTGTTGCAATGCTTCTCCACATCCTTTCTCATGATTGGCCAGAAGAAGTGTTCTTTCAAAATACTGAGGGTTTTAGCAACACCAAAGTGTCCCATCAGTCCTCATTCATGTGATTCCCTGACAAACAATTCTCTCAAAGAGCATTTAGGCACACACAAGCGGTTTTCAAAAAATAAAAACCCATCAGATTGATAGTACTTGCCACTAGTATGCATCTCACTATTTTTGAAAAACTCTTTGAAATCATGATCATCAGCATAGTAAGATTTCACTTGTTCAAAACCTAACAACTTAGTTTCCATTGAAGACAACAAGGAATACCTTCTAGACAGAGCATCAACTACCACATTTTTTTTACCTTGCTTGTAATGAATAACATAAGGAAAGGTTTCAAGAAACTCAACTCATTTGGCATGGCGCTTGTTCAGCTTGTGCTGACCCTTTAGATGCTTGAGAGATTGGTGATCAGTGTGTATCACAAACTCTTTAGGCCAAAGGTAATGCTGCCAGGTTTCAAGAGTCTTGATCAAGGAATAGAGCTCCTTATCATAAGTAGGATAGTTCAACAGAACTCCACCAAATTTCTCATTGAAATAGGCAATTGGCCTCTTCTCTTGCATCAGCACTGCTCCAATTCCTACACCAGATGCATCACATTCAATCTCAAAAGTCTTAGAAAAATCAGGAAGAACAAGTAAGGGAGCATTAATCAACTTCCCTTTCAGGTTTTGAAAAGCTTCTTCTTGCTGTTTTTCCCACTTAAAACCCACATTCTGCTTGATAACTTCAGTGAGGGGTGCTGCAATGGTGCTAAAGTCTTTGACAAACCTTCTGTAGAAACCAGCGAGTCCATGGAAGCTCCTAACTTCACTTACGCTCTTAGGACTGAGCCAATCTCGGATTGCTCTTGCTTTTTCTTCATCAACCTTGATTCCCTGAGCTGTAACAACAAAGCCTAAAAATACAAGGTGATCTGTCCCAAAAGTACACTTTTTAAAATTAGCAAACAAAGACTCCTTCCTAAGCAGTTCAAGAACAATTTTCAAGTGATTAACATGCTCTTTCAAACTCTTGCTGTAGATCAGAATGTCATCAAAATAAACTACAACAAAATGACCTATGAATGCTCTAAGAACATGATTCATCAATCTCATAAATGTACAAGGTGCATTTGTGAGATCAAATGGCATAACAAACCACTCATATAACCCATGTTTGGTTTTAGATGCAATTTTTCCACTCATCTTCTTCTTTCATCCTAATCTGATGATATCCACTTTTTAAATCAACCTTAGAGAACACACAAGAATCATGCAATTCATCTAACATATCATCAAGTCTAGGAATAGGATGCCTGTACTTTACAGTGATATTGTTGATGGCTCTACAATCTACACATATGCGCCAGCTTCCATCTTTCTTTGGCACCAAGAGTACAAGAACAGCACATGGACTCATGCTTTCTCCGATGTGCCCTTTCTCCATCAACTCATCAACCTGCTTCTGGAGTTCCTTAGTCTCTTCTGGGTTGGTTCTATAAGCTGGCCAGTTGGGAAGAGAAGCTCCATGAACAAGATCTATTTGATGTTCAATCCCCTTGATTGGTGGCAGTCTATTGGGACTCTCTTCTTGAAAAACATTAGCAAACTCCTGCAAAAGAAACTTAAATTCACTCGGTAGCACCGATTCATGATCATAAGAAGTGATTAGTGCACTTTTAAAAACAAACAACATAGACTGTTGGAGATACATAACTTTCTTAACCTCACTATTTTTGGCCATGAGGTGAATCTCCTTGTCTTTCTTTCCTTCAGGTGATTTCCCTTTGTCTTTAGCTTCTTGTTTTCTGAGTTTGAGTTGCACTTGGTCTTGATGAACCTCCTGAGGTGATAAGGGAGCAAGAACAATCTTCTTCTCTCTATGAGTAAATGAGTGGCGATTTGTAAACCTATCATGGATGGCTTTCTTATCATACTGCCAAGGCCTTCCAAAGAGGAGATGACTAGAATCCATGGGCAAAACATCACACACTATCTCATCTTGGTATCTCCCAATGGTTATAGACACCATAACTTGTTATGTGACCTTTAGCTCACCATCTTCATTCAACCACTAAAGCATGTAAGGTTTAGGATGCTTTCCAGTCTGCAATCCAAGCTTTGCTACAAGAGATTCATTAGCCATATTAGTACAACTTCCACCATCAATAATGAGGCTGCAAACCTTATCATAAACAAGGCAGCGAGTGTGAAAGAGGTTCTCTCTTTGATCATGCTCCTCTGGTTTGGACTGAACTTTCAAGGATCTTCTAGTGATTAGAAGCTCTCCATGCACTGGATTGTCAACAACTTCTTCCCCAGCAACCTCTTCCTTCTTATCCTCATAAATTAGTTCTCCATTTTCAAGCAAGATCATGACCTTCTTGTTAGGGCATTCACTGGCATAGTGTACAATTCCATGACACTTGAAGCATTTCACATCCCTGGTTCTTGTAGTTGGTGCTTTTCCTTGATCATTCCTACCATGAGCTTTTGCTTATTCTTTTGGTTTCACAAACACCTTGTCTTCTTTGCCATAAGCAGGTATGGTGTTACCATAAGATGCTCTAGGATTCAACTCCCTCTTCATCTGCTTCTCAATGAGAATTGCCTTGTGTAAAAGCTCATATATCCACATACTCTTGCAGCTTCAATCTGTCTTGAACATCCCTGTTGAGTCCAATCAGAAAACGTGCCATTGTTGCCTTTGAGTCCTCATCTACTGCTGCTTTCAACATCAAGATCTCCATCTCCTGATAGTAATCTTCAACACTCTTGCTTCCTTGGGTAAGTCTTCTCAGCTTCTGATGCACTTCTTTACTATAATGACCAGTAACAAAGCACCTCCTCATAATAGTTTTAAGTTTAAACCATGAAAACACTTGTGGCTCTCATGTTCTCCTCCTGGTTGTAACAATTTGATCCCACTAGTGTAGTGCATACCCATTGAACTCAGTAGCAGCCAGTCTCACCTTCTTAGACTCTGAATAATTATGACAATCAAACACCAGCTCTATCTTCTTTTCCCATTCCAGAAATGCATCAGGATCATTTAAACTACTGAAAGAAGGTATTTTGAGTTTGAGATTGCCAAGGCTGTCACCTGGAGTGTCCCTGGGTGCTCTGTTGGTGTGGGTTCTGGTTTGTGAAGCTGCTCTAGCTGACTTAGGAACATCAGTGCTTCTCCCTGAAGAGGTATCACGTCCATCAGTCTCTCCTGTTGCAACTCTTTTGCTCTTCCTCTTGCTCCTAGCTTCCTTCATAGCCTGAGAAATTTGACCATAAAAATTATCAGAATTTTCAATAAAAAGATTACTAGCTTTCATCCTTTTCATGATCTCAACCATCATTGTTTCCATCTGCAATTTATTAAAATTATTAGGATTGGTTTCATCTGCTTCATGGCTCCCTTCAGACATGGCTCCATGTTAAGAAACTAAATAAGAAAGATTAACACAAATATGATAGCCAAAGCTTCACAATTCTCTCAAGTGTTTTCGCTCTGATTTTTTTTGTGAGTTTTTTTCTGTGAATCCAGTAGCTCATCAAGAAACAAAGATCAAGCTTTAGAGATCAATTCCCCAAACCCAAAAACAGAAGAAAGAGATAGGAAGATTGCAAGATTTTTGTTTGCAAGAGACATTACCACCAGGGCTGGATTTCTCTTCAGCTAAGTTGAATTTCTCTTCAACTTTTCAAAATTCTTTTTTTTTAATCTGGTTGACCCTCTTGCAGATTATACAAATAGAAAGATAAGAACTTGATGAGAATTACAAAGAAAGAAATCAGATTCCCCAAACAAAGAAGAAGAAATAGAGATTTTCAGATGCAAACCCATATTTGAGAGTTTCAGAATCAAACCAAGATCAAAAACCTTCAGATCTGCTCTGATACCACTTGATGAATCCCTTATGATGAGATCTTTTTTGTCCCTGATTCTATGAAGGATTATCTTCTGGTTTGAGAGAGAAAGGAATGAATCTAATGAAGATGGGTTGATGATTGATTGGGGTTTCTTCAGAAATGATCTCTGGTTTGATCATTTCTTGTGTAGAATTATCTAGATCAAGAGAATGAACTCTAGGTATGATCAAAGACAAGATTTTGTAATCAGAGAATGAACTCTATGCAGATTCAATGTTCAGATGATGAACAAGAGATTCACATATTTTAGAGAGAGTTTTTTTTTAATAAAAAGAGTGAATAATTGTTTCTGAAATAAAAAGAGAGTTTAAGTAACAAAAGAAGAAAAATGAAAAGTCCAAAAGACAATAAAAATTCAAAAATGAAGAAAATAAAAGGGAAAATATCTTATGCAAGTCCAAAGATTGAATATTGAAGAATTGGTTTGGTTTGGCTTGATTTTCAATTTGATTTGGGTCTGGTTCAGAATAAACCAAAGCATCAATTGATTTCTTCAGCCTTTTGGTTTGTGATCTTGTAACTGGACCTTTAGACAAAAAGAATGGGTCTTTGTCATCACTTATTTGGGCTGAGAAAGAGATGTCTGATCCATGAGAAAGAGAGGGTTGAATTTCATCACCATCATCTGAGCCCATCATGCCTTGATCCACCTTTTGGTTCAGCTCATCCAACTTCTCTTCAGTGTCACTCACATTCAGCTCCATTCCAGCTACTGGTTCAGTCATGGTTGCATCAAGCGGTCGAACAGGATCCGAGTTAAAATATATAAAAAATTCAGAACTTTAAACATAAATATATAAGTTATGATATAAAACTTTAAATTTTTTAGACATACTATTAAGTTAAGAGTTTATATTTTCAAAAGAGATGTCTAATATATATAAAATAAATATATTGAACTGTTAAAAACACTTTATTATATTATTAAATACTCTCTCTGTTTCATATTACTTGTCGTTCTAGGTTTATACACACATATTAAGAAAATATATAATTTTGTATATTTCCAGAATAAAAACACAATTACATATACACCTAACCATATTTTAACCAATAGAAAAATAAAATGGATAATCTTAGAGCATGTTTAAAGGGGTGCTTAGGAGGGTGCTTAGGGGGGTTCTTAGCCAAAAATTAATATAATAGTGGGTGGGGTCCACCAAAAATTAATATAATAGTGGGTAGGGCCCACCAAAAAAATAAGCACTCCTTCTTATGAAGCTTGTTTAAGAGCTGGTGCTTATACTTTTAACGGGCCCCACTGACACGTGGTGGCTCACCATTGGTTCGTTTATTAATTTCTTTAAAAAAGAAAAATAAAAAAAAAATTAAGCACCCCGTAAGGGGTACTAGGGTTGATGCTCTTATTAATGAATTTGCATTGAAACTCTAAAACGACATTTATTTTGAAACGAAATTTTTTTTCTACAACGACAAGTAATATGAAACGGAGGAAGTATATCATTTGAACAAGACCCAAAAATAATACGAGACAACCCTGCAGCAGTTATAGTTGGAGTCGTCCTATTTTCAAAGAGTAGGTAGTGTCCAACAATCCAAATGTTCCAGCATATCCATAAGAAAAAATTGGATGTGATACCAGTGGGAGGCAGACACAGCAGCAATGGCACCTATGAGAGGACCTGATGTGTAGAGGAGAGCCTAAAGAAGTTTGGTGCTGGGTTGATGGGAGCAAGCGCAAACCTGCTGTGCAAAGGGTCACTCAAGGACGAGGTGGATTACTGTTCCGATCCGCTGCAGTGAGGACAGTTTGTGTGAACCGTCATTCATCCCGTTTGTAGATTGGCTCCCAAGGGCAAAGAGCACCTCGGTATAGTTTCCAGAGGAAGAGTTTGAGCTTTGGATGTATCGACCGACCATATTTATTTGTTTCATTCGAAGCTCTGGGCAAGCAAGACCATGGCTGATTACTGCAATTCTTCTTTTTCAATCATAGTATGATAACCGGATTTTACAGTGTAGATCCCTAACTTTGTTCGCTGCCAACATAAGATATCTTCAGCATCCAGGGTACTCGGATGAATCTGATAATTAGGTGAGCCACTAACGGGAAAATGGCTTTCACGCTCGTCTGCTTCCAGGTGCCTGAGCCTCGCAGCAAGATGTCTGAGACAACCAGATCGTGGTCTGCTTCCTTTGGTGGCCCAAAACTATGATGCGCTTCGACGTTGATGTCCATGAGTCAGTCCACATACTAGTCGAGTTACCATTTCTAATGGCCTTTCCTAAGTGTTGTAGAATAAGATCTCTGCCCACGAGGATTCCTCGCCAGCCATGGAATGGGGAGGATGGACACGAGACTGACAGGAAGCTCTTGCTGTGGCAGTATTTCCCAGAAGTATCCGAGCTAGCAGGCTGTTCGGTCTATTAAGAACTCTCCGGAAGAGCTTAGAAAGCAATGCCACATTGAAATCTTGAACATCTCTAAAACCGAGACCTCCCACTCCCTTTGATTTTGATAGCGACTCTCAATTTAACAGATTAACTCCTTTTATCACTCAAATAAACTTTTAATTTTATCTTTATTTTAAAAAGTAAACAAAAAACTTACATGAATATATCCTCTGCTCCACAAAGTTAGAAGTTTTAAGTTTTTTTCACACATTTTTATAATAAATTTGTAATGCCAAAAATAACTCTCTTTGATATTATAATTTTAAAATAGTTTATTTTATTTTACTAGTAATTGTCTTAACTATTAGGGATAAAGTAAACAAAAAAAGTTGCAGTGAAGACATAATTTTTTTATTTTGCAAGAAATAAGATTTAAAATATTTATCTTTGTAAAAGGGAAGAAGTATATTATATGTGTAGCGTTTCAAGAGATCATGTACTACGTGTTCGCCCAAGCATCCTCTCGGGCTCAATAATCGAGGTATACCAGATCTCATGTTCTCTTGACACCGGCGGTGCATCTGGCCTTCATCGTCACTACCGTTGTGCTCTTGTCTATTCTACTCCTTGTTTTTAGTCTGGCTCTACTTCTTTTCCGTTGTTCGTTGACGTCTCCTCTTCATTCGCAGAGTTTCCCCTCTAGCTGACGATCCTTCTTAGAGATGGTATGTTGTTGTGTAGAAGCTCATGGTGTGATCTTCACGGGTCCGACTCCACCTGATATGATCTTCGTAGAGGGTTCCCTTCATCATCTCGTCTCTCACCATCCGTAATCGTTGTGCCAAGAAAGCGTCGCTTTTCTACTTCACCATCTTTACCAGTGAGTACCGTCCCTCATTAGAAGTTAGCACAACTCGTCACCAGTCTGACCTACCACCGTCTACACCATTGGGTTGCATTTGGTTCATTGCTTTCTTCTCCGTGGAAGGTTTGATTAGCTACAGACAAGGTCCTCTGCCATGTTCCCTCTTGCCAACAGTACATTATCAGAGATCTGAACCGATGCTCCCCTCACCGGACCTATCATGTCTCTTACCCGACGTTGTTCTCCCTCTGCCGCTCTGTTCTTTTACCATCGAGGTCATGACAAATCTTCTCTCGGCTGGGCCATCATGTGTTGTTTATGGGTCTAGTGAGCCAATTGGCTTTTATGTATCAGCTGTCCATCTCTTTAGCTTCACAGCCTACTTTTTGTGGGGATTGTTAGTCTCTTTAACTATTTTTCCTTTAAAATACAAGTGTGTTCACGAGGATCTTTACTGAATCCTAATTGCACATAATGTTCTATCTCTATTGTCCAAAGAGTGTTATATTTCTTCATTTAGCGGTGGATTCATCGGGTTCATCTTCACCATCTCTAGCATTCTTCACCTTGGAGAAGTGAACCATCTTTTTAAGGAATGTTTTCTTTCCAAAAGTTAAATGAAAGTGTTTATTTATATTTATAACAGTTTTGATATTTTGTGTAATAGTCTATTTGGAGCCTAAAAATGCATTTGTCTTAATGATATTTCGAGTGCGAATGTGAATTAACATCACAATTCAAAGTGAATTAATAAATTTCAATTTTTCGACGGTACTATAAACTTTGTCTCGACGTATTCAAGTTTTATTTTGAATTTGTTGTTTCTCTATATTAGAGTTATATTATATCTATCTTTTATGATGTAAATTTTTATGTTTTTCTTTCTTTTTTTTGGTAAAATGTTAAGATAAATGGTCCATAAATTAAGTAGCGAATTTTTTTTATGTTTGTAGAGTTTTGTACAACTCCCTCTTCTTGTACAAGTTATAATAGAAGAGAGAGTTGTAATTTATAACCCAAATATTTGAGTTCTCTTAATGAAAGTAGTGTTCCAAAAAAAATTACTATATTATGTGGAAATGAAGTGCCAATATATTTTTTCTTTCACATTCTCTTGCTTCGACGACACTATCAAATTAATTCCAAAAGCCAAATTCAAACAATCATCTATTCGAAATCATTCCATACTGAGAAACTACCTTTCATTTGTTTATTTCCAGCATTTATGATGAATCCCTTATGAGGAGATCCTTTTTGTCTCTGATTCTATGAAGGATGATCTTCTGGTTTGAGAGAGAAAGGGGTTGATTTAAGTGATGATGGATGGATTGATTGGATGATCTTCAGAAATGATCTATGGACTGATCAAATCTTGTATAGATGTGTTAGTGATCAAGAGAATGAACTCTGATTTCAATCACAAACAAGATGCAATTGGAGAATGAACTCCTTAGCAATCAATGTTCATATGATGAACAAAGGATTCAAAAGTTTAGAGAGATTTTTTGATAAAAAGAGTGAATAATATTTCTGCAAACAAAAAAAAGTTTAAGTATAGAAGAAGAAAATGAAAAAGTCCTAAAATTGAAGAAAAAAAAATAAGAAAAACTTAATTAAAACTAAAATTGTCTTGAAAACTCAATAATAGTTATTTTGGCTGATCTTTTGACTTCATTTTCGTGGCTTACCCATCAGCAAGACATAATGGATCCTTAACTTGTGTATTTCATCTCCTTTTGGGCTGAAAAATGGCCATCTGATGCAACAAAAGAATTGGGTCGAATTTCTTTCTTTCCAGCATGATCCATCATGCCAATATCATCATTCACAATTAGCTCCAGCTTCTTTCCAGCTCCTTGGGCATTGTCAGCTCCATCCAGCTCGTCTAGATCGGAATCAACAACTGGTTCAGTCAGGATTGCATCAATTTATGTTGAGAATATGGAAGGTGAAGAAGCTTCTTCCGACAAGTAGCTTGTTATGAAGTTTCCTTGAACAAATCTATAACTTACTGACTATGTTTTCTAAAATCTCATTTTCTGCCTGTATATTCCCAAATAATTTAAAACAAAAATAGTTTGCTCGTATCATGGATGATCTAGTTCCAATAGTTTCGTTATTCAGTAAACATACCACAGTATTTNAATCTCAGGCTTATAAGCATTGTGATTGCCATTGTTCCTTGCACTCTTTTGGTACAGATCCTGCTGTTCCTGGAAACTCAAAACAAATCCTACATATCCAATGTTATATTTGCAAGACATGTTCTTAATATGATCAATAATAAAAAGTTTCTTTCTAAGAACATTTTTCACATGTTTCAGACTTTCAAAATGTCTATCAAAGTAAGTGTTGTAAACCAGAATGGTTACAAGGCACGTGATAGCATAGTTCCTAAAGAACAACTTCAAAACAGACAAAAGTTTCTCAAATTCAAAACACAAAAAGATTAAGTTCAAACCAAGAATTACTTAACCAAGGCTCAACATGCTTATCAAAGAAAGTGTTATAAACCAGAATATCATCAAAGCTTAGAACAACATCATTCTCAAGGTGTGATCTCAAAACATGCCAAGATTTTCCAGTTTCAGAACATAAACTAGCAAATTTCAAATCAGAATCAAGAACAAACTCGGTTTCAGCCCTAAGTGCTTTCAGTTCCTGCAACTTCCTAGGTTCATTCAGGGCATAAGCAGATACAAACAAATCACCAGTGACTAGTTTATGCTTAGAACAATTCAGAACAAATCCATTTTCTTTGAAAACAAATGAATCAAACAATTTTATAGAACAGAAAACAGGCTGTTGCAGAACAAGTCCTAGTAACTTTTTAGGATGATCAAAATTGATGTCATTAACACACTGAAAATGTTTTTGCTCAAAGAGTTTATCAGGTTCAAACACTTTAAGAGAATTAATCATGTTATCAAAAACAGAGTTTGAAACACAAAATTCTTTTACTTTTTCTAGACCAAAACGTTTGACATCACTGGAACTAACCTTAACAAACATTTGAGGCAGAGAATTAATCAGATCAAATCCCTTACAGTGCTCTTGAGAGTTAGGAAACAAATACTTAGGAATTGTGCTCAGTTGCTCCATCACTTCACCTTGTGTTGAACTCTTATGTTCTGTTTCTGGTGAGGGTTCTTCTGAGACCTCAGATGACTCTGTTTCTACCTCTTGGATAATCTGCTCTTGCTTGCTACAACTCCTTGGACCATCAATTTTTGAGGAAGGACGTGGGGATGGTATCACTTGTTGGTCTTTTCCAAACTCCTTGATTACTTGTTGTGCAACCCCTTTGAAATCATTTTGAAACTGTTGGCTGTGCAAATAATCAAGTTCTGCTTGTTGCTGTTTCTGAGACTTCTTTATGGGATCACGACCATAGCAAGCACCTTTCTCTTCTCTGGCATGTCTAGGATGTTCTCTGCTCCTCCTAAATGGTTCCTCTTGCCTCCCTGGTCGTGCCTTTTCCTGCACAAAATTAGAATGAATAAAAACCAATCTTTCTTTTCTTAACAAATTCTGTCTTTTTTCCAGCAAACTCTTTGTTGAAGAACTGAATTGATCATGATGTGTGCTCCTCCTGTTAAGCTTTTCCAGTGACCTCCTAGATAGTATCATTTCCTACTCATAACCAGACTCATCAATAGCATATGAATATCTTTTTCTCATAGACTTTTCTCTTTTTTCCATGGCTGCTTTTGTAGCAGAGTCAAATAGGTTGTAATCTAACTTCTTTTCAGGAGGTCTCCTCCTGCCATTGCTTCCTCCAAACATGGCTTCCTGTTAAGAAACTCTACAAGAAAATTAGCACAATAACATGTAGCCGAAGCCTCACTTTCTCTCAAGTGTTTCTCTCTGATTTTTCTGTGAAATTTCTTTGTGAATCCAATAGCTCAGCAACAAACAAAGATCAAGCTTTTAGAGATCAGTTCCCAACCCCAAAACAGAAGAAAGAGATAGAAAGATTGCAAGATTTTTGTTTGCAAGAGGCTTTACCACCAGGGCTGGATTTCTCTTCAGCCAAGTTGGATTTCTCTTCAACTTTTCAAAATTCTGTTTTTTCTTTTTTCTTTTTTTAATCTGGTTGGCCCTCTTGCAGATACACAGATAGAAAGATAAGAACTTTATAAGAAAATTGTAGAGAAAAAAAAATCAGATTCCCAAAACAAAGAAGAAGAAATATAGATTTTCAGATCCAAACCCAGATTTTGAGAGTTTAACAATCAAACCCAGATCAAAAGCCTTCAAATATGGTCTGATACCACTTGATGAATCCCTTATGAGGAGATCCTTTTTGTCTCTGATTCTATGAAGGATGATCTTCTGGTTTGAGAGAGAAAGGGGTTGATTTAAGTGATGATGGATAGATTGATTAGATGATCTTCAGAAATGATCTATGGACTGATCAAATCTTGTATATATGTGTTAGTGATCAAGAGAATGAACTCTGATTTCAATCACAAACAAGATGCAATTGGAGAATGAACTCATTAGCAATCAATGTTCATATGATGAACAAAGGATTCACAAGTTTAGAGAGATTTTTTGATAAAAAGAGTGAATAATATTTCTGCAAACAAAAAAAAGTTTAAGTATAGAAGAAGAAAATGAAAAAGTCCTAAAATTGAAGAAAAAAAAATAAGAAAAACTTAATTAAAACTAAAATTGTCTTGAAAACTCAATAATAGTTATTTTGGCTGATCTTTTGACTTCATTTTCGTGGCTTACCCATCAGCAAGACATAATGGATCCTTAACTTGTGTATTTCATCTCCTTTTGGGCTGAAAAATGGCCATCTGATGCAACAAAAGAATTGGGTCGAATTTCTTTCTTTCCAGCATGATCCATCATGCCAATATCATCATTCACAATTAGCTCCAGCTTCTTTCCAGCTCCTTGGGCATTGTCAGCTCCATCCAGCTCGTCTAGATCGGAATCAACAACTGGTTCAGTCAGGATTGCATCAATTTATGTTGAGAATATGGAAGGTGAAGAAGCTTCTTCCGACAAGTAGCTTGTTATGAAGTTTCCTTGAACAAATCTATAACTTACTGACTATGTTTTCTAAAATCTCATTTTCTGCCTGTATATTCCCAAATAATTTAAAACAAAAATAGTTTGCTCGTATCATGGATGATCTAGTTCCAATAGTTTCGTTATTCAGTAAACATACCACAGTATTTTGTATGTTTTTTGAAAAGTTAGAGAGTGAAAATAAAAACAAAAAGAAATCAGAGTTTAATTCTTACTAAACGTGCCACTACAAACTATACTAGTCATGTTCGTTTGAGAAACACCGTGTCAGCATGAGGAACCGATAATTAACAAATAAGAGACATAAATTAATTGCAGCGTCGTGATAAAGTCGTCACCGGCAATTGTCGACTGTTGATATTTTCTGCTTTATCATCGTCCGCTGTAAATATTAGCAGCTCCCACACATATGTTGATTTGTAGCTAGCATCAAATTTCATTATTTTTTAACTTTCTGATTTATCCTGTTGCTGATCTAGCAGTTTATATTCTTTTATATTTTCTTGCCGCTCAATGCTAAAGCTGAGTCTCTAAAAGAAACAGGCCTATTTATAATATCTAAGTTGTTTTTTCTGCCTTTTTTGGCGCTCACACATGACACGCCCATCAAATATGCATAACATATGTATTAACTTTTAGATTTAATTATGATATCATTGACTCAAGTGTAGAATGATTTGTTCGAGCGTCTAACAAGCACCCATATCGATTTTAGTATCGTAGATGTAAAGGTTTCTGAGTATGTCACTGATCTGCGGGTCTAACCGAGATTCGTTTCTACTATAGGTTTTGTATGATCTAAAATTACTTTGGATCATCATAGAAAAACTTAATTTAAAATAAATATATATATATATATATATATATATATATATATAAGATTCGTGTTCGAAGAAATAATTGGTTCGAATGTATAATAATACTACTTAATCTACCCATATTGTGTTAATGCATATATTAAAGTTAGCTGAAGAAAGCCACTATCGCAGATCGCATTGTGCATATAAGCTCATAGTTAAACTGAAAATTTGAAAGCATGCATTAATGGAATAAATAATATACAAATAAATTCATAAATTTAGGAGTGGAGAATCAAAAGAAGCTTTATGCTCCTACAAGACAAGAAAAACAATCCAAATGTCAATTATAGATACCATCTTGAGAGCCAATGAGCGCAAATATGCGAGGCAAAAGAAGCAACAGATCGAACTCACACTTAATTTCTTGGTTTTGCATGTTTGATGCATTTTGATTTGACAAAGATTCTTTATTTTGCTTCCTTCTTGCTTACTTAACCTGCTCTATCAATCCATCGCCTCCTTAAAGAGACACATATCCTGTCTTTAACATTCTTTTAAGAATAGTTCTAACCATAACGGTAAATTTAATGTTGAAATAACACAAAATTATTCTTTACGTTCTATTTTATTTTTATATCTGATTCTAACACCAAACTTTACACTCAAAACAATACTTTATATTATATTTTTAATTTTTAGTTAAATAATTATCATTACAAATAAAAAGAAAATTGAAAACTTTAAAAATAAAATGATTATTTAAATTTATGTTATATCCTAAGAATGATTTTAGCATATTTAATTTAATTAAATTAAAAAACTTAATATATAATATAATACTTATATTTATATTACTATGAACAAAAATATAAATCTAATTATTTTTTAGTTACAAATAATAAATATTAATGTACTTATATATTAAATGAAAAATAGTACTTGAATATTAAATATTGTAAATAAAATATAAAATAGTGATATATATATATTATAAGATTTAACCTAATTATAACACTAATTTAACTATATTATTATTAAATACAAATATATTATATAAATGTTTGGTGTGGTGAACAATGTTATAAATTTGGAGTAACAACATATACTAAACACCAAATTTCATGAAATGAAGTTATTTTCTGAGTTTCATTAGAATTAAGTTACATTAAAATTTGTGTTTTGGAGTCCATTGAAGTTGGTCGTAAAAATAAATTCTTTCAGATTTTTAAAATCTTGAGACTATAATTATCATGGTCTCTTAACCAGGGTTCTTAGCTTCATATAAGAGATAGTTCTTAGTTTTTTTAGTTAAAAATTAAGAAAAACTATGAACCGTCTCTTAAATAAGAAATATAAAAACCATTTTTAGTTGAAAAGTGTAAAATTTTTTGTTAAATCATAATTTAAGAATCCCGATTAAAATACCGGGGATAATAATTGTGTAGTGTTGTAAATACATTTATTTTGACCACGAAATACTTTAACAAGATCACGACCTATTTAGAACGTTGCTTGCACACCATTCATAATACTAACCTTGACTGACAAAATATGTTAATTGGATACATCACCAATAATTAATATATACATAGTTATTAGTTATCTAAAGATGAAATTAATTAATTAAAGGGAATATAATCTTATACTAGCTAAATAAAAATAAAAGATTTAAGTTGCTAAAGCCATTTAGTCCATAGAAGACGATTCTACAATCCATTGATTAAAGGGAAAAGATAGGATCTAGCCTCTTTTTCAACATAATATGCATGAGAAGCATAAGGGCATACAACATTGGTCGAAAAATAATTGAGCTTAACAAAAGCTCCATCATTCAAATTATTCTGGTATACTATGTAAAGATCAACTAAACATCGAATGCATACGGGTATATCTTTCGAACGTTAGTTGCAGACTTTTGAGAAATAGTATTCTTGGAAAAAGACTTTTCTCATATTCCAAGAAGAAAAAGTGGGTGAAAACTGCGTACTGCTGAAAAAGAATAAGATTCAGGAGTTTGTCATGTAGACGAATGGAAAAGCAAGATGGCCAAAAAAATTAAGATAATGGGAAAATAATTAACGTAATCAATAAATAAATACAATTAACAAAAAGCTACTATTGGAACCTAACATGGTCAGGTCATTGGTTCTCCACTACGGTAATTTGCACATGATACCTTCTTTAAATATTGACAAATTGAGTTCAATCGTTGATTAGCATTGGGTTTTGCTATTATCAAACAGCCATTTCCCGATCTACATATATATGGGCTCTGTGCACATTTTTGGTATTCAAATAAAATTAGAGTTGATAATTCCAGCGTATAATTAAATATACACGCGAAACAGAATATAAGATGCATTTTTATCATTAGTATGGTAACTGATTTGTGAATCGAAAAAGAATTTCTAGGGGATGTGGTTGACCGCATAACATAATTGTATTTAATTAGAAAGGTCCAATTTATAGACCTATATGTAAAATAAAATTTGCGGAAAATGATGTTAAAAAAATTATAATATTTTAAAAGAAAATTAATAGTTCAAATCTACAAGAAGCACTATAAACTTATGTTCCCATCCACATTGAATCTTGAAAGAAAGGACTAGATGCCTTAGGATATTTAAGGTTGCCCTTTATACTCTTATTTATCCTTAATTAATTATGCACTAGTTGTTAAAATAAATTTATTTTGGTGGAATCATTGTAATGTTGATTTCAAAAATGCTATATATTGTTGCAATTTAAAAGTTATACCAAAGATTTAACATTGATATATCGTTTGGTGTTAGGTGTAAATATCAACGTAATCAACATTTCACAAGGAACTTTTTTTTTAATGAAGAATGATTATTTGTAAGGGTGTTGAATCTTGGTTCGGTTTTGTTTGTGGTTGGGATTTCTGAGTTTTTTGGATATTTGGTTTTAGAAAAGTATTTACGAAATTACAACCAATATAGCAAAGATTGGGTTAGTACACTTTCAATTTTAGATCGATGATGCATAGCGTTTTTAATAGTTTTAGCATTTATTTTGATCATAGTTTATGTACAAACTAGAATCGGCCAGCATTTCACGGAATTTATGAGATTAGCTATTACATGTGTAGTCTATAACATTACTGTTGGTTTAAGCAGTAACCAATTAGTGCCATGTTAGTATGTTACTAAAGAATACAATAGCTTTCCACATTCTGGTTTTGTAAAGATGGCAATGGTAAGTTATAACACAAGCTATAGAATTTAATGCAAAACTCATGTTATTAGCAACTGAGCATATGAACTTATCTGAAATCTGACTCAATTGTTATCAATCATGATAAGTTGTATTTTATCGAGTTTCTAGAACATCTTGTTTTTACCTTTGACAATTCATATATATATATATATAGATATTGTTTGATATATAAACTGATCAAACCGAATAAACGGATCAATTAAAATATAATGCGTAATTATATGTAAATTATATAATTATAATTAATAATATATACATAATTTAATTTATTGATATGCTCTTCTTACTTAGAATGTTGATTTTATTAATTTGATATTTTATTTTAAGTTAAAAGTTTTTTTTATCAAATTAAACAAAACATAATTTTTTGTTGACAAATATATTTGCTAATATTTAGTTATTAATAGTTTTATTCTATAAAAAATATTATTATTATTAACTTATATGCTTACTAAATTTTTAAATAGTAAAATAAAAAAGGAAAATAGTCTATTTAAAATCTAAAATATATTCATGTTTTTATATCAAAGCTCATATTTAATATAAAGTAAAAGACATAAAATATGATAAAAGATACATTTACTTATGGATTTATGGATTTTAGTATAAAACTAAATTAACCGAAAACCGACGATATATAAACCGAACCAAACTAAAGTAAATATGGTTTTAATATCGAAAATCGAAATACCGAAAATCCGAAAAACCAAACCGAAACGATATCCAGAGTGAACATTCCTAGTTAAGGTGTATTTGTGTAAATGAAGCTATGCGGTGTTGGTGATTTGTTATATAGTTTTTGTTGTAGATGTGTAGAGTTCCGTTTGATTGGCTTCAGTTCAGGGATAACAATTGAATGTTCCTGAGTTTTTTGTATGTATTCTAAGTTTTTGTTTGAACTAATCGGTGTTTTCTATTAATTATGAAACTGTTGTCGTTTTCCATTAAATACTGATTCTTATGACATTATTGTGTTTTGATTTGGTGATTAAATTTAGAGGCATTTTTCTTATTTGTGTTTCTTCTCTGGTATTGTGTAGTTGGGTCTTAGGTATTTAGGATGGAGACAATCTTTTTTAGAATCTGAACATTTTCATATATTACTTTTCGGTTATCCATTTTATATAATTCCGGGAAGAGAAATAGCGATTAAAGCTTTCATTATTTTGAAAGACACCCATTTTTTTTGTTATTTGGATTCATCAAAGCAATCACACAGTTCGATATTTGGAGATCATCAAACTTTTCTAAATTTTCTTTCTAATTACTCCCTCCGTTTCAAATTATTTGTCATTCTAATCTTAATTTTTTGTCACAGACTAAGTGTCGTTTTCGCTTTTCAATGCAAAATTTATTAATAAAATTCTTCAATTTATTTTTCTATTGGTTGAATATGGTTAGATGTATAGGTAATTGTGTTTTTATTTTAAAAATATACAAAATTATATGTTTTCTTAATATGTGTCTATAAACCTAGAACGAGAATTAAAATGAAACGGAGGGAGTATATGTTTTGATGCTTTTGAATTGGCTTCAATGAGTGAGAGTGTGTACATACCCTTTTTAGTTCAGTTCCTTTTAGTGTGTACCTCGACGCTTAACAGAGGCTTCAATAAGACATTACTATCTGGATAACCTTTTATTGACGTTGTAGCTGAGTCCGACGAAACTTCGGGAGGAGAAAATGGATCACGGACATGTAATCAACGTGTAGCGTGAACCCTTTTGGCAGCAAGTATCCCATGTAAGGAAATAGCTAACTCTCGCTGTAAATATATACCAGTTAAAAAACATCAAGTGCCCATTTGTTTTTTTTTTTTGTTTCGAAAAAAGAAGAAGATTTAAGGGTAAGTTATTTTTAACTTCTCCCTCTTGAATTTCCGCTCATACATAATGTGTAACCTCTGAAGTTCAATATGAGAGAGATATAGCAAAATTTTCAAAAGAAAAATAATTTGCAAGAGACAGCAAAACATACTTAATCCAACAATGGTAAAAGCATTTCTCCTTCGCTAAGAACTCCTACCCTATGATGCTTGAGACTTTCCAGTTCCTCTGTAATCTTCTCTGCTCCATGTTTCTGAGATTTTGCCTGCCAACAGTCAGACATCTATAAGCAAACGAACTTCAATTTTGGTGCTACATCAGTCAGTTTTTAAGTTAGCAAGGAGGAGAAAGGAGTTCGCCATTCTACTCTGCAGAATTTTATCTGCTTGATAAGATTGTGAATAAGAAAGTTATGATTTTGACGATTGTAAACACCCCTATATATAGCTGCAGATGCACCGACTTGAAGGAGGGGATGTATTGAACATGAAATCACCGAAGGAGTGGGTAGATGGAGTCAATTAAAAATTTAATGAAAACGATTGAATGGACGGGAGTTACGTAATGTTGCCGGTCTCGAAACGTATGAGAAGAGTTGGAAGTGAATCGATGCAGACAGAGGCTTCCATCAATCATTCGCCGGTGATAATGGTACTGGGAAGGACCTTCATCATTGGTGAAGGAAGGCAATCCTTAGTGGGACAAAATCCTTCATTTTAGAAACTCATTACAAACAATTTTAACAAACTCAGATAAGCCATCATCGAATGAGGAGGAACTGAGATCAGACATGTGGCAAGCTTAGATAGTTTGACAGTCTAAGAAGAGAGAAAACTCTTCTTTATATAATAAAAAGATGTGTTTTTACAATAGTCTAGTTATTTAACAATTTTTTAAAAAGATTTAGGTAATGATTGTTTGTAGTTTTTAATTTAGTTTTTGGTTTTTGTATTTCTAAAACCCTTCATCCAATCAAGTTTTAGCTTTTAGTTTTTGATTTTGTAAAAGCCATTTGATTTGACAAACAAGTTTTTTAGTAAGTAGATTCCTTAAAATTTAGAAAAACTAGTTTCTGAAAAATTTAACCAATTTATGGGAAAAAACTAACTTTTATGAGCTTTTATAAAAAATGAATTTTTATTCTTTTTAGAAAACACTACATTTTAATTATTTATTAATTAGTAATAATATTTTCATAAATATAAAATTTGCATACAAATTTTTGTACATAAGATATCATTTTAACAATAATTAATGTAAAATAATTTTTAGACAAATTAAACATAACTAATAATTATAAAAACATAATATGTTTTATTAAAAATATATTATATTATTTTTAAAAATAAGAAAATAGCCATTCAAATTTTTTATATAAATAATAATTTATATGAGAAAATTTATAATTAGTTTCATATATTTATAGCCTTTTTTCGACAATTACTTGAAAGAGCTTACATATTTGTTTAAAACTATGGTAAGCAAAATATTCAGTATTAGCAAAGCAAACCAACCATAAGCATAAATATTAGTTTCATATATTTATCACAAAAAGTTTATTAAAAATAATATTTATCACAAATCAATTAGTAACTTAAACATATACTTCAATTTTTTTTTATTAAATACATAGAATAAAAGCAAACTCTTAAATAAAGTTTAACATATTTGTTTATAAGTAAATTTAAAATATGGTTATATGAAAAATATTGATTTTAGTCATTTACTTTTTTAAAAATTACATATCTATGCTATTAAAACATAAGACCATTTTTGAGGTGCCCTTCTATTTCAACAATATTTACAGATTCCTGCAATTAAAATATTTAAAACGGAAAATGGTCATTAAAATCTCAATTTTTAAATTATGACCACTGAAAGCATGAACTTTATAGAAAAAATGTTTTATTTTTTAAATCATAAACTTTATTTGAGTATACCAATTTAGACATAATGTTAAATAAGGTAACTAAAAATTAAAATACCGTTAATTAAATGTTAGTTAATCACTGTTAAGTTAAACTAGATCTGGACCCGCGCGCCAGCGCGGGTATTAAGTTTGCGTTTTTTAATTAAATGATGTAATTAAAATGTTTCGTGGTTTTAAAAATAATTTATTTGTGTGTTAAAACATATATCTTATGTCCAATAATGTATATTAGGTATACAAATTTGAAATCTTCATTTGATAGAGATTCGTATAATATATATTAAAAACGTTTTTGAATTTGAAGTATTAGTAAATACAGAAGTGTGACTTAGTATACTATCTAAATACTCACATCTTATTTATATATTTATGTAGAAAGTCTTTTTATGCGTTAACATAGATGTAAATATATGGTGGGCTTTTTACCCGATATCTGAACCCGTATCCAAATCCGACCCCAAAAACCCGAACTGAAATAGCAAAATACCCGCACGGATATTGAATTATGAGAGATTGGATATCCGAATCCGAACGGGTAATATCTGAACCCGAATAGATATCCGAGATAACCGAACTTATGCATATTTAACGTTATATTTCTAGTTTAATTTTTTAATTTTATTTAAAATATTATATTTATATTATTTATACTTTAAGATCATATAATATACATAACTACAAGCAATAAAACATAATAAATAAACTGAAAAAGACAAACACTAAAATAGAAAACTTAAGGAATAGACATTAATTTAAGTAGAAAAGACAATTATTTAGATAAATAGTTTATTTATTTTTCAGTGGCATGGAATTGTAAATAAGAGTGAAAACTTAAGGACATTTTTTATTGAGTACTTCCTTTTTAATAAGATAGATGACGTGTTTTGGTTTATGTCTATAATCCCCAATTCACATTTAATATTGGTCTTAAACCCTACTTCTCCACTTTTCTCTCGTCAATCTCGCAATCATTCTCTTCCCTTTGTTAATTTTTCTTGAGGTTTATGTTCACAAATTTGTTGATTTTCTATCTATTATTTTTGTGCTGATTTTAGAGAATGGTGAAAGTAAGAGGAGTATGAACATACCAACGAAAGCTTTTAATGCATCAGAGCCGGCAAGGCACAACCTATTGGTCCAAAAAATTATACTGAAATCTAAAGAATTATGAACGTCTAAGTCTAAGAAAGTTTTTTTAAAAAATTTCTTTTAGTTAAATTAATACTTTTACATATTTTCAATTTTTTAGATACTTGCTTTAAGAATAAGTAACATATTAAAAATAAGTAACATATTTAAGTGCATAATTGTGATTCATATATTTTTGGATACTCAAATATTTTGATTCAAGTCAGGTTCAGTTACATTTATTCTGATATTAAAGTTTTGGACCATTCAAGTATTTTTCCAGTGGGTTCAGGTCTGATATAGCTTTTACGGGTTAAGTTAGAATTGGATCTTTCGAACCCATATATTTTGATTGATAACCAAAACTTAACAAAATATTTTAAAATAAATTATTAAAAATCAAATAAATTTTTTAAAAAGCAACCTTTAAAAGCACGGATTAAATCTAGTTAATGTTAAATGAAAATGTAGTAGTAAAAACCATTAACTAGCATTAATAACAATAATTTTTAACTGATAGAAAGATTTCAATATGTATTAGGAAACGATAAAATATATATTTCATAGTGTCGTTTTAGCTTTTTGCACACAGATTAAGAAAACATTTAATTTTGCATATTTTCTATAGAAAAACATCATTACCCATACACTTAATCATATTTCAACCAATAGAAAATTAAACTGAAAAATAAAATCAATAAATTATACATTAAAATCCTAAAACGACACTTATTTTGTAACAAAACATTTTCTCTAAAACGACACTCTTTGCGAAACGGAGGGAATATATAATATATACATTGAGGTCAGCACCAAGTTTGGTAGATATATGCCAGAGACCGTTATATATGAACATTATCTCTAAGCACAATCAATTATAAATCAATCTTCGAGTGATTTATATGCCTTTTTAATATCTATTTTGTTATTTATAGTTTTTACTAGCTGAAGTGAGATAATTTTTTAAAAATTATAACAATTTTTATTTAACACAAACATATTATTTAAAATTTGATTAAAATATTAAATAGAAATAATTATTTATCCCAAAAAGTCTTCAGAACCAAAATATTTAACAAACTGGAATTTTTGTTTTCTTATATAAATTTTTCTACACCTTTTCTTTTTTTCTCTTAAATGATTACAACTAAAATATATGTTTTTCACTCTAAAATTCTTTAACCCATCTATAATCTCTTTGAATTTAAAGACATTAAACTTTATATCAATTTTTCATGTTTTTGTTTATATCTTTCTCACTACTTAAAGACATTAGACATTGGCCAACGACATGAGAAACCTCGGTGAAGACATGTCCGACCTTTCAAAGGTGATAGAAAAGGAATTGAGAACCCCGTTAGATCGCTTTACATACGTAGTATATGCCACTGAAGAGTCCAAGAACATACTGAATATCTCAATAGATGAACTCAATCTCACTATTGATACACGTACATTAACTTAAGAACAAAGAAAGTGAAAAACATGTCTTATAAGACACATAGGAAGGAGGCCAACGAAGAGGGAAAGTGGAATCGTAGCAGAGGAGGATTCTGAGGAGAGTCTACTGAGGCAAAGGAATAACATTATTTTAGTCCACTTACTTTTTAAAATATAATCATCTTAATATTCAAAGTATATTAATTAAAGTATAATAATTGTAATAATAAGTTTCAAACAAAACTTAAAAATTTAAAACTAAAAAATGTTTTAAAATTTCAAATTTTTATTGTAACTTTTAAGAATAAAAGCAACTCAATTTTAAATGATCTTAACACTAAGGCTCTGATTG
The DNA here is from genome assembly GCA_012274485.2 of Sinapis alba. Lineage (NCBI taxonomy): Eukaryota > Viridiplantae > Streptophyta > Magnoliopsida > Brassicales > Brassicaceae > Sinapis > Sinapis alba. Next base: position 28,357 of record MU107482.1, read on the forward strand.
GTAACGTTGCGGAATGGCGAAACGGCGTTTCAAACGCGATTCGGCAACTATTTTGCCAATCAACAAAAATTGCGTAACGAAAAAAAAACGTAAAAATGCAGGTTTGCGTTTTTGTTGACAAAAAAACATAAAGAGAGTTTTCATTAAGTGAAAAAGTGAGTTTTACTAGATTGTCATGGAAAATTTTACAAAACTAACACTCTCATATTATTACATTATATGTTAATATTATTTTGAAACTTTAATAAATAACAATATTTTTAATGATGATAAATAGTTATGTTGTAAATAAAGTTACAAAACAATTGTTTTATAATATTATAAAATATCAATCTATTATTAAAATATATTGAAAGATAAGCTAAATATTTTTAATAAAAAATAAAATATTTTTAATAATTTTTATTTATTTTTACATTTTTAATAATTAGTTTAATTATTAGTATTTATTTTTTATAACAAAATAAATACTATATAAAATATTTTGATCCATTTAATATATATTCCGTCATTCCGCACATTTTAAATTTTTCCGTAACTTAATTAATTTTTTCCGCAGCTTAACTACTTTTTCCGCGATTCCGCAATTAAGCGAAAATTACCCATCGGAGCCTAAATATGTTCCAGGTTAGAAGTAACCTCCTGACACTAAATTTGTATTGCCATGCGGATAACTAAATCTGTGTGGATACTTATATGAAACCATGTATTGAATCTCATTTGAATATCCGAATAGATGATTCATATGTGGACTGCATCTTATTTTGGAAGATTAGTCTAAATCTTTTTAGAAACACGGAATACCCCCAAGTTCATCGGAAAAAAACTATCTGCAGAAAGAGAATGGTCTCCTTCGCCAGTACTTCATATGCAAGATCAAACAAATAACAAGAGCCAAATCTTAATCTCTGTTTTTACTTCTTATTCACTTAAACGACTACGGCCACAAGTCCCTCGTCTTCAATCTCTGCATCTGTAAATGTCAAAGCTCGCTGAAGCTTCCTCGCGGAAAACACTTCGACTTCAGCCATGTATATTGCTATAACCGGACGATGATCTGAGAATTTATTTTCGGTACGCCGGTATTGAACCAGCCGCATTCCTTTGCCGTAAGATAATATTCTGTCACACCAAGCTGGTGTTCTCTTAGTCGCCTTCCCGTCGCTCCGCGTGTACTCATCCGAATGCGCTTGGTACTTATAGGTCGGTGCAAATTGTAGAGTTCCTTCTGACCATCCGTCAAACGCTCGACCTTTCTTATATTCTTTTACTAGCTGCAATATATAAATATTCATTCATAAGAAAGAAAACAAAATAAGTAAAGTTGAGCTTAACCTTTATTAAAAAAAAATCAACGGTTAAGCTTACCTGATCATATTCAAGCAACTTGGACCACTCTTTCTTGGAAATGAGGTCTTTGGTTTTCTCATACGATAAATTAAGCCGATAATTGAGATCTCCTAACCAGATTATTCTTCTGCAAAGAGGTGAAAACAAAATGAAGTTAGAAGAATAGAAATCGAAACGAGGTTTCTCCAATTAAGAAAAAATTAGTAGAAGAGAGTAAAAAAAGACAGACTCGTGATCATAGATAAGCTTGGGAAGTCCAAGAGCTGAGACAGAGTGAAAGACTGTTCTCTTATGTATCTCGTGAACATCGGCGTTCCTCTTGATCTGATCAACTTCTCTTTCTCCTGCCGTCAAATGAGTGCAGATGAAACAGAAGAACGTCTGGTATATCGACATACTCACAGACACAGCTCCCTGCATACCACATTTCACTTTAAAAAACAAATTCAAACAATGTAACATTATGAAATATATAAATCTTTTATATACCTTGTTACCAATATAACCCATGATGCCAACTCCAACAGTAGAGACTCGTACGTTTTGAATGTGTTTCCGCATGCTTCGTTTAACCCAAATGGTTAAAAGAACGCCAACCATTTGTTTACTCACTAGCCTCACATAAGCCGGTCTTCGTTTCCTCTCCATAAGCGACGTCAGGTCCATGGACGCTAGAGCCAATACCTCGTGGGGAACAACACCAACGTTGCTTCCGGCTACATACTTAAACGAATTGTAAGCCTTGAAAGACTTTGTTGTTTGTAAGGAAGTCGTTGTCTTCATGGAGGGCTGTCTATCGAGAACGCAAGAAGGTCCTAACATGCTCAAAGGAGGCTCAGGCCAGCTTAAACCGATCCTTTCTTTCCCACTTAACATCCGGTTTAGCGTTTTCATACCGGTTCCAGATTTGTCTTCCTCATCGTTCTTCCTCTTGTTAAAACTATCAACACGTAAACAGATTTGTCTGTCTAGCTTCTTAGGAGAAGAGAACTGTCTTTTAATCTCAACAACGGGCACACCGGAGTTAGGATCAACGAGAGTGTTGACTTCACCTACAACTCCACCGTCATGCTTTAGCTCCCCGAGGAGGCTCTCTTCTTCTTCCTCGTTGATGGGGTGAATCTCGACGCCAGCGTCGCTATCGCTCTCGTAATCTACTTCTTCCTCTATAACATCGTGTGTTTCGTCAAAAGGTTTGAATATCCCTGGTGTTGGTGGATCACTGTAACTCTTAACCGCAGAGTTTTTCGGTCTGACTCTGTTCAATGCTTCTCTGATCACTTCTTCCCATTTCGCAACCGGTCGGTTATCTTCAGCTCCAAGTATGTTTCCAGCATTCAAAGGTACAACCTCTTGTAAACTTCATACCAAACATAAGAAAAACATGAGTTAGTTTTGTCTGATGTCGTTGAGGAAAAAGTCAAATACTATTATATATTTAGTTTTGTGTTTACCCAAGAACGTAGATATCAGCAGAATGATTAATGTCGATCCAGTCATCGATGTCAAGATCAGAAGGTGGTGATACTCCTCCTACGTTCCACGTACCAACACATACTCTGTACACAGACAAGGTTTTGTTATTATAATTCCGACATGGTAGGTCTCCTTATCACCCAACAAACTTGAAAAAAGGAATAGACAATAACATCCGAATCTATATACTATTATAAACTATTTAAATCTAAAGAAACATCAAACATTTTACCTTATTTCTTTGTTGTTAATATATTGTGCTCTCAATGTCTCTGAATTCCTTCTCCTTAACTTCAATGGAGCATCTGATTTCAGCAAAAAAAAAAAAAAATAGCTTAAACATTCATAAATTTTTATTATTATCAGTTCAAATTTACAATAGAATTTTCGGATCTTAAGCCTATAATGTCTCGTGTTAAGTCAGTTTTTAAAAATTTCAATAATCTTTTGTAATCAAGGTATCTTAATAAGGACCAGAAAACTGTCCCTAGACCACCAATACTTAGTCCGGTTTTATTTTATTTTTTTTTAAGAGTTTTTTGAATTCCAGTAAAGGGATTGAACTGAAACCTCAGAAACCACACCACCATGAACAACATATGCAATTGGGCATTACCATTGCTAGTAAACTCGGCGGCTGCTTCGGCGGCGGTGATAGGATCCTCCGAGATCTCACTAACCCACGATTGAGTCGATCCTCTTCTTCGCGTGCTCGATTCTTCATCATCTGTTAAACCGGTTTAAACGGCTTAGATAACCGGAAAAGATCGAAGAACTGATGAATGATTATTCCAGAGAGAGAGAGAGAGCAGAAACAAGAACCTTCATCGGAGCTACAGTCTTGATTTTCCTCTCCAACGTCTTCGTTTTCGGATTCGTCTTCAGTATCAGCACCATACTCAAGATCTCTAGCACTTATGTTCAACCACTTCCTCATCACCACTTTTGCCCATAATCTCTGTGTAAAATCATCCAACACTTTTGTTCAGAACCAATCATTTTGTAAGGTATCGTAATCACACAACAACTATTACCTGAGATTTTTTACGACGGAAGCTCTTCCTCAGCATCCCGGCAGGTTCAGCAACTGAAGACATCAAAATCGTATTTTTCACAAAAGTTTATATATATATTCTTTAATAGAAAAAAAGGAAAGTGCTGAAACTTTTGTAAATCTTTATTTTTTTCTTTTCGTGCCGGACCATAAAATCCATAAAGAGATTTCTGGAGACGCGTGAGACCGTCCTCGTGTTCTATATTCCAATAGTTTCATATTAGTTATCGTTCTAGATTTATATACACATATTAAGAAAACATATGATTTTGTTTATTTCCAAAATAAAAATACAATTACCTATACATTTAACCATATTTCAACCAATAAAAAAATAAAATGAAGAAACTTATTAATAAATTTTGCATTGAAACTATAAAACGACATTTATTTTGAAACAAAATTTTTTCCCTATAACGACAATTAATATGAAACGGAAAGAGTATCATTTTATGAAATTTTCTTTTACATTTATGTTAGGTAAATAAAATTGATAATGACATAATAATAATTGTTTTTTCTAAGTAATAGGTAAATTATTACTAAAATCACTATAGAAAAAGGCCCACAGTATATTAAACTAAAATTACGATATAGTAACTTGAATTATTATCTCTAGCTAAACTTATAAGGTGGACTTTTCAAAAATTGGACCACAGTATATTAGATTGTTACTTTTATTTATGGCCATTGATGGATTTTGTATGAATGTATTTTTCATCAACCAATTAAAAGTAAGTTTACAAATATAAAAGGGTAATTTTCTTAAATAGCCCTTTTAAGTTTTTCTCACAAAAATAGCCCTAAAAAATAAAATTACCAAAATAGACTCTTTTTTTTGAAATTTTGATTTTATTTTTATTTATTTATTTGAAATTTGAAACCCTAACCCCAAACTCATCCCTTAACTCTAAACTCTAAAGTCCAAATTAGTTAATCCTAGGGATATAAATGCATATAAATGCATTTTTTAGCTTCTAAAAAAAATATTTTTGTCATTTTCTTACTTAAAAATTATTTTTGTGACAGACAAACTAAAATGGACTATCTAAAAGAATTTCTCAATATAAAATGAATTACGTACTGTATAAATATGCACACGCGGTACATATTGGACTTGGTCTTGGTCTTACAGCTCCCATTGGAGCTACCTTTGAATCTGAATGGTCCCATTTGGACTATAACTTTTGGACCGTAACTCAACTGTTGCTATAACTAATAAAGTGGATTTAATATTCTATGCCGTTATATGCTCACAAATCACAATATTGACGTGGTAAATCATGAAAAAGCATAGTTTATATTTGGAATACTATAAAAATGGAAAAATGAATCGCGAAGTACATGGCGCCGCCAAATTAGTCGATGGGGTTGGAAAAAAGCAATCTATAGAGATCGGGTCTAGATTTCCGGTTAGAGTCCGGTTACGGATAAGGTGTTCGGTTCGTAAGGTGCGGTATGGATATGAACGGTTTTAATACTTGATATAGTTCTCTATAATTTGAAGCCATAATTTGTTTTTTCTATTAACTTCTTAAGAGATAGTAGGGCCACTCCATCCAAATTGCGATACATCTACATCATTTCTTTTTTTACATTTTTATTTTTAAAATTAATATATTAAATTTCAAAATTTTGTTATTCACTCATAATTTTATTGATATTTAAATCCACAAATATGTCATTATCTTTTATTTTTAACCTGTTTGGACTTGTTATTCAAACATGGGTAACGTATTTGGTAGTTGTAATGACAAGTTCTTGAAATGTACAGTTTGGTATTATTTGACCAATATCTTTTTTTATGAAAAGCATTAAAATTTGGTGCAATCGAATATTGACGTATTTTTTAAAGTATTGATGTGTCATGAAATGAATTACAGTGTACTTTCAAAAATTATATACAAAATACAAGTTGCATCCCTCCGAAATAAATTGCAGACAAACAAGAAACTAATATATTGTATAGGAATACTTAAATTAGTTCATAAGTGATATGTTATGATATTTTTTTTCACAAATACTACAAATCGATACTAAATGTTTAAGAAAATTATAATGTTGTAGTAATTTATATGGTTGGACGTAAAATAGATCAATATGTATTTAACTGAGTGAAAAATACTCAAAAAAATAAACCAAGGAGGGTAAGTCGTCACCTTTTAGCATAGTATCCTGATTGTACCACGGTCAACTGAGATGAAATGTAAAGAGAAAATTTAGTTGTTCGGATGATAAGTATAGCTATAAATATAACAGGGTGCATAAAGTTGCATGGATGTACTCTTCTATATATGCCTCTATATACCAACCAACCACCATAAAGTGGTTCGGATGATAAGAATAGCTATAATTTGTTGAAACCAGACTAGACTACAGACGTCCAAAAACATCACATGCTTAATTGTTGGAATTTTGGAGATATAAGGGTGCAGGCCACATGAAACTTCAAAAAACAAAAAGAATCTTCACTATGGTTTAGAAATCATCACCGATGGTGAACTGAATGAAGTATGGAGCTTCATGTGACTTGTCTAGATTGTCAAAAGCAAGTCACATGAAACTATATACTTCATTCAGTTCATCATCGGTGATGCTTTCTAGAACAAAAACAAGTTGCTAGTGATATATAATTATGTTTTTTTAATCTCCGGTGACACTCGGAATGTCTTATACTCCGTCCGTTTCTTAATATAAATCGTTTTAGACTTATGCACGTAGATTAAAAATATAATTAATTTCTTATATTTTCTTGACAAAAACATCATTAATTATTTACATAACCATAATTCAACCATAATTATGGAATTATTTTATTATTTACATAACCATAATTCAACCATAATTATGGAATTATTTTAAAAGCAAGTCACATAAAACTATATACTTCATTCAGTTCATCATCGGTGATGTTTTCTACAACAAAAAGAAGTTGCTAGTGATATATAATTATGTTTTTTTTAATCTCCGGTGACATTCGGACTGTGTTATAGTGGTTTTCTTATAATCCCAAGTTTATATTAATTTAAAACCCCGAAAAATTCCTACCGAAACTGAACTTTTTGTTTGCTGAAAGTCAGCAAAAGCCAGAAATATAGATCAAAAATGTACAGATAAAATATTTTAACGAGGATGGGTCAGTAGCGTCGTAGCGAAAGAAACAACAAAGGAATTAAGAGAGCATAAACCCAAAAAAAAAATGCAAAATAAGATTGAATGGAGATAGACACATATATATAAGAAAGGTAATATTTACCGTATATATTGATTAGTTTTCGCCGAAGCTAAAATAATTTAAATTTAAAATAATAAAATTTTATTCTATAATGGCCAATCAATCACAACCGTAGTCTAACAAATTTATGTTAATCAATTAGTTCTTTATTTTTCAAACCAGCAAACCAAGCTGAAGTCACCAAATAAACCAAAACTTCAAACTCATGACTTTTATTAGATGATTTTTTCATCTTATAATATATTTCCTGCATATATTATCTGCACCATACTAATTTCAAAAGAACTAAAGCTTTTTTAGCAATTTTTTTCTTTTTTTGGACATCAAAGCCTTTTTAGCAAGTTAAATAAAGTGAGTAAAATAAATAAATAAACTGAATACGGTTGTCCCGAAAAAAAAACTGAATACCGCCAGAAATAAAATAAAATAAAAGAAAACCGAATATTTTTACTTATTTTGTTATACCACGACATATTTGTCTTTTCAATCCTAGTGGGTATGTACCACCTTTTTTCTTTTGGGCCAAGTACCACTTGAAAGAAACTCAGCTTTCGATAAATTTGAACCCAGCAATGTTGAAAATGACATGAAAGATTAAAGATCCTAGTCCAATCAGCTACTACCTTCGTAGTGACTTCAAAAACTTAGCAGGACATATATATATACATATAAGGTTTTAACTCTATTATCTGCTTAGGAAAAATTACTTGAAATATATAAACTCCTTGTAGTGCCATGAACAATTGAAAGGCTTCGGATTTGTTATATATAATAATGGACAAAGACAATAAAAAGCACCTTTAGGAATTGAATCACATGTGTTCAAAGAAAAATGAAGGAATTGAATCACATAAAGCTAGCGAATCGCGATGATACAGAAATCTTATCTACCAAGTTATATTCTAGTTTTATAGACTGTGTAGACAACTAAACAGTCTAACAAAAGACTAGGGACAACTTCCTAGATACTCTTTATAAACCTTTTTCATATGTTGGTATATGAGTGGTTTTAAATTTGTTTTATCTTATTAAATTATAATCAAAAACATTATTTATTAAAATAATAATATTATTAAATTAAAATATCAAGTTCAGAAACTTTTTGTACAAAGGTGCTCTAAAACATGATTAATGGGGCTCTTAAGTAGAGTATCTTAATGTATCATAAGATACGTCTCTTAGTTTTTATCTAAGAAAAACTAAAAAACATATCATAAATAAGAGATAAGAGATATAAGATACATTTTTTAACAGAAAATATGTTCTAAGAACCTTATTAGGGTCTTCCCTATTAGTCTTGCTCTAAGTATACCATTATTTGGGAATATAATGGCCCCAAGTAACACATTAATTCGCTAATCTTCTATTTTCTTGTTTTTATTTGTTACATAGGGGTTATGAAGCAATGGCCAGATCGGTAATGTTTATTGGATAGGGAGAAGAAAATGTTCAGAAGCAATTGGATCTCAATTGAAACATTTCTTCTCATCAGATCATTCTAGTTAATTATTTCTTTTGTTCAGATTTAACCTATCAAAACGAGAACACAGTTTGACAACTAAGTAAACAAAACAAAAGTCTGAAATATAAAATGATATCAGATCAAAGTACCTGTAACTGTGAGGAGGTGACGACTTGAAGAAGAAGAAGAAAATAGAAATGCGAAAGAGCAAAGGCAATTAACGCTTATTTGGGTCTTTTCTAAGTGTGAATTTGAGCTTCTATGTCTGGGAAGGACGAAACAAACTCTTAATTTCTTACCCAACCTTTTGCTTCTCCTATTTATATCAGTGTTCGTTTATATTAACCATATAAAATTATTTTGTATTCTCTCCGTTTCAAATTACTTGTCGTTTTGGAGTAAATTTTTTATTTTAAAATAAGTATCGTTTTCGATTTTCAATGCAAAATTATTGGTAATATTTTTTACTCTATTTTTTTTTATTGATTGATATATGGTTAGGTGTATTGGTAATAATGTTTTTATTTTGAAAATATGTAAAATTAAATTTTTTTTAATCTGTATGCATAAATTTAGAACGACAACTAATATGAAACGGAGGGAGTATTATATTATATACATTTCTTTCAGATTACACCATTCTGCCACGTCTAATCCTCATGAGTTTAAACCAGCGAGCGAAACCGAAAAACAATGTAAACCGGATGGAATCATAAGATTATGTAACCAACCACAGCTGGACTGGTACATCTTAGCACATGACATTTGACTTCAAAACCAGAAAATTAAAGAGCAAACTTTGATTCGTTGTTAAGTATTGTCGTCTTTACCGTACGTGTCATATGTATAAATTATATATGATTAGTATAATGTATAAACCTAAATTCATTACGTAACTCTACAGAATATGTTTTCTTCTGTTTTATTATAAGAAGAGAAGGATCGGCAAAAGCAGGGACTTGTCTTACATCAGACCTCATTTTCTAACTTATCTGTACAGCGATAATAACGCCTCGAAATTATTGTTTTATTTTGTTGATCATTATTACATGCATCTATCACGGGTGACGAGACAAGTGTAATTATATGTCAAACTGATGGATCGTCCAAAAATAATTAAAATTGCACCTACTAAAACTCGAATCTGAGTGTGATGTATTTATTATATTACTACGTTTAGAAATGAACTTAACATCATCCAAGCCTACCTTAATACCCTTTTTGTCCTGTCTATAACCACTAATCTCAATCGAATACAGTCTAAATACTCTTTTGGTCTTGTCTATAACCACTCATCTCAATCTAGGAGTGTATTAAATTACATTATACTACGAGGGAGTACTAATAAATAAATTCTGATGCTAATCAGTGGCAATTTTCGACAAACATAAAAATCAGTGACCATTAAAATATTAAAGGTGCTTAGATATGATTGGGTATGACTTATTGATTAATTAAAACATTAAATGTATAATTAATCTATATAATTTGGGATAGGTGGCAAAGCGATGATTAATAATAATCGTTCGGTGAGTTTAATTTATATTGTTTTAATGATCATGACAATTATGTAAATTAAACTGAGTTATTGTTTTGGGTATGTTGGGTTGTTGTCAGGCTAGAACTTGATCATCATCAACGAGTATCATCTCGTCTTCGTATCTGTAATATAATTATCTCCGATTTGAAGTTATGATTTTTTTCTAATCCCCGTCTGGTGTCTATTAATCTAGTTTTTTTTTGTGCGCAGTTTATTAATTTCACTATAATTAAGTTTTCCATATGAACAAAACTTACCTTTCATTTATTAAAAGATGAACTTCCAATTTTAAAAATCCGAGGACGCAGACGATTTTTAAGCCAAAGTATTATATTTATTAGGGGCGGAACTTCTGCGCAAGTATGAGATTATGGACTGAGTTCTTGTTTCATTGTTATATTTGTTAGTATTGTCGTAGTTGTGAAGTTTGTATATTGGTTTGATTATTATTTTTTCAGATTTCTATTATAATATGGTTGAAGTTTATGATGATATGTGTATGTATTTGTTGTCAAGTGATAAAAGACTAAAATGTTTTAGTATTGTGATTGTTATAGTTGTGGTGTTATTTTTTGTGTTTCTCAGACTTTATTTTTTTATGTACTGATAACAATATATAAATTTAATTGAGGATGTTGAGATGGTGTCCTCTGAAGTGTTTTTCTTTGTAAATTTTAATATGTTTGTATTATTTTTTGGTGTGCAGAAGATTTATGGTAAATTTGTTCGTTAACATTTGTTTATGAATAATTTTCTTACAGTTTAATGGTGTAAATTGTGTGTAATATTGATTGTTTTTATCTTGTTTTTATATGTATTTTTTGATTTATTAGTAAATTGTCTTTGTTACCCGATTTTTAAGACAAAGACATCTAGAAATGTAAAAATAAGTATAAAATAGTTTGGTTGGCAATTTTGATTATTTAGGTAGAAGTGGTCTTTAAATAAAATATTGTTTTTGCGATAAGGAGACAATAATGTTGACATGTTACACTAGGCATGTAAGTTGTTTTCATAAAAAAAATGAGTTAAACATGTGTAGATGATCTTGCCGCCTCTGTATTTTTCAGGAGCATCTTTGATATCTTTTGGGAGTGCCGGTGTTTGATTTTCTTTTATTTAATAGATAATATATAAATAAAAACGATCATGAAATTACATCGATTATTCAAAGATTTGACATGAAAAAATTCATGAATCTAATATATATATATATATATATATATTATACATGTCATCATCGGATCGAAAAAGATTTCTTCATACTGATTTTTGCTCATAGATTTGAATGTATAATCCTCACTCCCTAATCTGACATATACCCAATGATCATTACCTTGTTACTTAGTGTGTTTATGCAATTTGGAATCTGAGTGAGATACTAAACGGAAGAAATAAAAAAAATATAATATTTATACAATAACATATTGATGCTCTTTCTTCTTCTTTTTTGAAATAGACAACATGCTTTTTATGTTCGCGTTTTTCATAAGGGTAGACACATATAACTCCACTTTCCCTTTAGACTCTAGAGTTGCTTACATTTCTATAAATTTTTTCTCATTCATCTTCTAAAAAATTATTATGTGATCCTTGATCTTTATTATAAATCAACAAAACATTAGTGAAATAAACTTTTTAGTAAAATGATACACATCCAAAGTATCGTTCCAGCTCATTCTTCACAGGATTCACACGTTTTTTAAAGAAAATAAAAAGATTAACTGTGAGCTTATAGAAACAAAGATCAAAAATATTAACTCAGAATAAATAAATACCTTTAATTCTTTAAGTTATGCATATTTTCTTTAACCATGCCAATGCTACATTTTACCTTCCATACAATAATATGTCACAACCTATTATAGTAAGTTTAAGTAGATGCCAAACAAATAACAAAATAAAAAACAAAGTATAAGATAAGTTTTCTACATAAGCCCAATATATAAGAAATTCCAACACTTTCAATCAATCAGTCTTGATAAAGATTTTCAAGGGTGGTATATGAAGCAGAGACGGAAATCATGAAGAAGATCAGTCATAGGAGGACAAAAATTGAGAAAGAAAATTTTTATAATGACATGTTTATGTAGTGGATTGTGGCGAGTTTTTTTTGGCGGTATGGACCTAAATTTATAAGAGTGCTTTGATAAATACATGAAACATATAGATTTGTATTTGGTTAAGGTGATGCCACTAGTCTTGTTCGATCAATTTTTTTATAGATGCATATTTGATACGTTAAAGATGAAGGCGATATAAGAGAGTTTACAAAGGTTCTACGAATCGGAACCATTTTTATGATGGAATTAAAGAAGAGGAGACCTAGAAATTAACAGAGGTTAAGAACTAACAAAAAGATAATGGAACTTGTTTCAACGACGACGACAATGAAGAAAACTCTAAGTATGCATAGACGATGACGCATCACAATATCGGGCTTTGTTTTTTTTATAAGTGACAAAGCTCAAACTAAAGATACAAAACTGACTAAAACAGAATTCATATGAGCCTTTATGTAATTTGATAAGAGTCCATTAAACTGAAATCGACATCACACTTTTATTCACATATTTTATTCACATATTTTATTCTTAATATATTCGTTTTTTTAAGAAAAAAAGAGACTTACTAAATGCTGAGTTGGACATCCAAAGGAGATGAGAAACTCCTTCATGTTATATATGATTTATATTTATTTGTTCTAACAGAAGTTCATTTTTAGCAAAATTTAATATCATACAACTGAAACACAAATTAATCAAGAATTATGTGTTTATATATATTAATATATGTGTAGCTATACAAAAAAATAATTTCTTTCTAGCGTACAAGACACTTGTTCTTGCGTTGAACAACATGGATTCGATATCCCTATGTGTTAATTATTTATTAAAAAAGTATTTTTAAACTAGATATTTTTTAATGGGATTTACATACTGAGGTGGATACTTTTAAAAGAGAAAAAACTCTTTTAATTATTTAAATGATTTATGTAAATTTATCAAGAGCGTAGGATCAACTGTAGGATCGTAAATGAAAAACAAACAATCACTTTATTTTTCCTAAAAAGAGTAGATCATTATATTCGTGGCATATATTTTTTTGGAACTATTATCCACCATTACATATATCTCAGTTTTGTGACTAAAGGTACCATCAAATAACATATCTTATGTACAACATTCAGCTACAAAATTCGAAAATCAAGAGAACAATACATTGCTCCATTCACCATTTTGCATCTGTTTATAACTAATTTTGAATCTCATATACATTCACTTCTTACGACATTTACGTAATCCCAGCAACTCATGAGACTTGAGCAAATTGTGAAAAGATTTAACCTTACCACTATATGAGGTATTTTCGTAATTATATGTAGCGGACCATCAGGGTCTAACCACTTTGGTGCATTATTGCCTTGCATTATTCTAAATATCAATGAAATGTTTGACGGTTTAAATAGTTATAACATACCAAATTAAAAATTAAATTTGGTTTAGTGTTATTGGTTTACTAATTCACCTATCAATAGTGAATCTATCCTTAGTATTTACTTTATGCATATAGCTACAGAAAATGTATTTATTATATATTTTATTTATTATATTTTAGGAAAATCTAGGTTTGTAATAAGCTCAAGAAAAAAACTTTGTTTGCACGGCAATCATAATATATATGGCAATAATATATATTGTTTTGGTAATATGAAGTTTATAGTCAATGGCATTTATGTTCATGGAATAAATATGGCTAATAATAATGCGTGATCCTTTTATGATCATAATAATATTTGGTGTGATTGACAAGCCATATCAACATGTTAATGGTTCAAATATTTTGAAAATATTCTCGGTTTATGTTTCTACATCCTATATAAGTGAAGATCATATAGCTTTGTTAGAAATAACTCATAGCTTAAATATAAAAACTTTGTGAAAATAATTTTTATCTTGGTTCCAAAATATTTTGACCCTGAAATTCCAAAAAAAGTCAAGCATTCAAACTGAGGTAAAAATGTTCTACATTTTGAAATTTTAAATGGAATTTGTGATTCACAATATAATATGTATTCTTACAATACAAAACCTTATGAATTCTAATTTTTCTGATTCAGGATCTCAATCCCTGCATATTGAAATCCTTGAATTTCTTTTAAGAAACTTTTCATCTTTAACTAACTACAAAAAATTCATATTTCATTTGAGATTTATATGTTTTGGTTTTAATATGAATTGTCTCCAATGTTTCAGTATGATTTAAGCGAAGCTGCTGTTTATTTTTTCTATCATTAGTAATTTGTAAGACAAAGTAAAGTCAGTATACTTGAATCAGTACCCAAACAATTACACAATTGCTTAAGAAAGCTGGAGCTAACCTTTCGATCAGGAGATGGTGGTATTTGAAACATTCAAGGCATGAACACTTTGGAGAAGCTCTATGTTCTAATGTCATGTCTCAGTGGAATGCATCCACTGTGGGAAGCAATCGGGTAAATTAGTGGAGCTCCTAACTTTAATGAAAAACAGAATAATGATGGTTAGATTTTTTTTTTTGCCAATAGGTTAGGCCTCTATATGTTTTTTTCGTTTGTAATGGTGTAGGGCCAATAATCTCTTCTCAACCCATTCACCCATTTATTATTATCAGCCCATGTATTTGCTGCCACATTTCCTGGACGTAATTTGACTAAATCAGATTAATATTTGCAGATTTGATATAATGCATAACCCAAGTATTGTTTTCAATATTACAAACTACATGTGTATGATTTTACAATAGGTATTACGAAAATTCTTTTAATATTACAACATTCTTGCAACGTTACAAATTGCATAATCTAATCAATTTCTACAATCTATGCACAAAAATTTGAAGTACAATATATAATTATCATCACAAACTCATTCCGCCTAATGTGTGCGGATCTCTACCTAATTATTTATTAAACTAAATATTTTTTCAATTGAAACCTACATGCTGAGGTGGATACTTTTAGAGGAGAAAAAGTTTTCTTATTATATATTTCTTTTGTTTTTAATTGTAGGTAGTTTTAGTAAAAAAAAAAGTTTAGTTCATAATATAAGTAATTTACATATTTCAATGCATATTTTTTATTTATTGAATATTGTGTGACCATTGAAATAATGTTAGACTTTTTATAATTAGTTGAGTTAATTAATTAAATAATATTTTTTTATAAAAATAACAACTTTTTCAATATTTGTATTTTTAAATAGAACTACTTACAATTAGAAACAATGAGAGTATATCATCTAAACTATTAAAACTGAAGTACAAAATTAAAATATCCCACACTTTTCCTCAAAATTTACCATAGAATGCCACTCAATTAATATCTATTAATTAATTAATTATAAATTATTTATTTGGTTAGATTTTTCTCTTACCAAACTTACCAAATTTAATTAAGTAAACATAAATTATTTATTTTGTTAGATTCTTCTCTAACAAACTTAGCAAACTTATGATTATTTTTAAACTGATTATTATTATCTAACCATATTTTACACTAAAATAAAAAAAAACTATTTAAAAATGACTACAAACTTTAAATGTTATATGTTCATATATATTATTATAATATTTCACATACAAAATATAAACTATAAATATTTTATTATAACATATGAAGTTACTTTTCAAATATATGTTACATAATTTGATGATTAATACAATTCAAATACATATATTTGAATTATAAGAATATAACAGTTGCGCGATTTGAATAATAGTTGCGCGGATACACGGTTTAAACTGTAGAATAAACACTATTTTGTTTTATAATCTAGAGTTGTAAAAATCATGTTTATAAAAATGAGAAATACAATTAATAATTTAAAAGAAATAAGTTAAATTTATAAATGCAAATTATATGAATATTATGTTTAGAAATACCTAAATTTACAATTTGTTATATAATTATTGTTAAATTATTTATTATTAATTTGATAAAACAAATAGCAATGTATAAAAGTGAAAACAAATACCCGTGCGAACGCACGGATCAAAATCTAATTTAGGATTAAGTTAAAATAAGTTCAAGTAAATGATAGATGCTAAACAGATAGTGACCAAACGTTTAGCGATCAGATTACTCAATCTAAATTTCTATGTTTCAAGCAATATAAATTAACATTAATAAAATAAACGAGATATAATATTAACATGAAAGCGAAAACTATTTAATCATATTAGAACATCACAAACTTTATTTATTCAAATTAATAAATAGAAAATGTTAATTTTAATCATACTGATTAAAGTTGAAAAATTAGAAAGTGACTCAAACAATAAAAATAAAGGTCAAATATTAAATCATATATATATATATATAGTTTCAATCACATATATATATATATATATATATCGTTATATAGTAGAAATATCAAAACTAAAACATAAAATATCATAAAATATTTATCCCAAAACACAACCATGTATACATTTTGTCAAACTATTGATCATTAAAACCCCACATAAAATACAGTAAAATTCTATAACTTAAGAGCAGCATTATTGGTAAAAAGTGTGAGAGGTGTAAGAAATATTTGTATGAATATGTATGAATGATACATTAATATTTCTTTCCCATAATGTGGTCTTATGTTAATCTATTTCTTATTGAAATTGTTAAACCATAATGGCACTTGGTAACCAATAAAATGGTAACTAAAGGAGTTTAACTTCCTAATGACTTAACTAATGGACAAGTGACTCATGTTCTAGAAGGGTTCTCACATTGTGACTCATGAAAACATGTGTCAATGTAAGAAGGCATTTGAATTAAGTTCAATGCATCAAAGGAGAAATGTTCTAGAAGTCTAAACACTTGTCATTGCTCAACTTTGATGGATGGTTGAGATTAAAAGATAAACTTGCCAATGAAGTAAGAAAGACTTGGTGAGGAAGTCATGAAAACTTGATGAGGAAGCTAGGTCTCTCTCCCCACCTATAAATAGTGGCCTTTGGACCATCACAAAGACACATCAAGAAAATCTAAAGAGAAACACATAAAGAAAGGTTGTAGGCAAGGGGAGAGAAGATCTAACTCCAACTTAAAAGATGAAGAGATCATCTTGTGGAGAGAAGGGTTAACTCCAACTTAAGTTCATGAGTCATCAACCATGATCAAAACCGTTCAAGAAGATTTCCGCAACCATAAATCGAGGTATTCTGCAAATCCTTCTTAATTCTATTATGTGATTAGTCTAGATGTTAAAGATCTTAGGGTTCATATAAAATCATGTTTACAAGAGGTTCTAAAAGAAACAAAATATTAATATTATAATTATATGATTATTTATTTATTTTTTATAATATGTTGAAAAATTAACAAGATGGCACTTTTATTTTGGTTTCTTAATAGGTTCCGAAAATTGTGATTTAAAAACTTTTACTTTTTCTTTTTTCATATTTTTCATATTTTATTTTTTCTTTTAATTTCTAGAACTCGTCCAACAAAGTACGATTGGAGCTCCTTTAACAATATTGAAATTATATTATTTTATTAATTTAGTAAGTCATTAATTTATAAAATGTCTTAAGATATTAAATATGTTTTAATTAATATTTTAACTATAAGAAAATTAAGGAAACGGGTGCCAAATATTTTCGTGTGATGAAGCATCAGGGGACCAGAAAAACAGTGAACTGAATGATGCTCTGGTGAGACTGTTTTGAATAACGAGACGGTGGAGAAGAAACTATGCCATGTGGAGAAAGCGCTAACACGACATTGGTCAAAAGAAGAAAGGTTAAGATCATACTATCAAGCAAACCAGATCCAAAAGATTCTCACTGATATTTCCAATGGCGAACCACTTCATTTACACTGACTTTAACACAAACCTGACTTCTACATCGACCATCCATAGGCTCAAAGATAATGGCTCGCCCCATTCCACCACTAAACGCAACCGCATACAGTTTTCCATATGGTTTAGTTGCAGCAAACCTTGTATTTAGATGGACTTTCAGTGTTTGCTTCTCATTTGAAGAGAAAGCTTCGTCGTTGGGCTGCATGTTATACATCTCCAAAATGACATGAAGATGATGGTGGTGACCAATGGTAGTGTTTATTAGCCATGCAATGACGACTCGAGCTAGCATGCTGCTGAGTGGGGATCAGAGACTAGGTCCGCTGTGACATAAGAACACTCTCATGGGAGGCAATTTCCAGCTTCCAGATTTCTCAGGTGTTGTTATCTTGTATATGTTTCCAATAGACATGTTTTTACTCAGGCCAAGAACATCATTGAATATTATATATGCATTATATGGTAATATTGTTCTATAATTTATGTAAGTAAAAAGAGTGATGGAAATTTATGTATTGTGTAATGTTTTTGCTGAAGTCATTCAGAGACACACATTACACACCTAGATGCAGTAGATTTTGCATGAGAATCATCTTCAAAGTGTAGTATAACTTTGGTTTTACTGCTTTGAACAACAATTTAGGGAGTGGGGGCAAGTCATATAAAATCTTGTGAGTGCCTATTGATTTTATAAAAGGATAAGCTGACAACGGAGGTCCATGTTATATTATCTCATGTAATAACCAGGCTTCAATACGCCAATGAAAATATGGGATGCGGTAATGCTGTAATGCTCTACAAAGTTCGTGCAATAGCCCACGGCCACGTCACCTGGACATTGCACAAGTTTAGAAGATGCTACACATGTTCAATAAAAAGCCATACACAATATACGCCAACTGAGCAAAGAAGATCAAGTTAAAATCTCCCTTATCATAAGGAAAATCAAATAATAGTGAACATTTGCTGAACTATATATACTCCAAACATTAAAACATACTCATAATTATATACAAATTTGAAAGGGGAGGGGGAGAATCAGCAGCATGCCTAGTTAACAAAAGAGGGGTACTGAAACTTCCGATGCGTGTTTATAATCATTAGCAAGACATGATCACATGAGCTAGTGGTCTCGTGCTATGATGTTTATTATATTAGATTTTGCTATGTTCTTCAAACGTTAAAAATTCTTAAGAAAACACCTAGTGACAACAAGAGTTACTAAGACCATGATTAACCCTAAGAACCTCAATTGGGTTTAGGGTTTTTTTTCTTCTTCTTTTCCTGTTTTTTTTTAAAAAAAAAATAATAATAATTAACCAATCGTGGGTCGCCATGTGTCCGTGGGACCCGTGAACAGTACAAGAACTCCTTAAGAGTTGGCTCTTAGAGAAGAGGTGTAAGAGGTGGGTTTTTAAAAAATTGTGGGCCCCACCCCCTAAGAACCCTCCTAAGAACCCCCATTAATCTTGCTCTAAGCCTGCTTACATATAGGACGTCTATTTGGTAGCTGACCAAAGTGAACACTAAGCAGCATCACGATTTGATGGGAAAAGGACTTTCGAAAATGAAGGTCTAAAAACTGGGTCAGAGTGATGATGTAGATGATGAGTAACATCCACATTTCATTTAATCAAAGATAGCAGATAAGTACATACGAATTTCATATAATCAAAAATATTATCTGACGAGGCACATTCAGATTTGATGTAATCAGAGATAACTAAGGAATAAACACTTACTAAAGAAATTAGAGAAGGTCTAAAACAGTTAAATCATTAAATAGTCTCAAAACAAAAACTACAAGTCTCAAAAGAAAAGAAAATGCTGAGTAGAACTAAAGGTTGTAAATGAGAAGAAAAACTAAAGTCCTAAAAATTTTCAAAGAGCATTGTCTAATAAAAAACCAGAAGAACCATTGTCTTTTTTGAGTAAAAACTCAATTCACTCGGTTGAAGAAGGAGCGAACTGGTCATCAACAGAAGACACAGCTGCCGGATTAGCAGAGAGTCTGAGGACATCCAAAGCCATAGCCACTTTGGCTTTAAGAGCTTCAGGTGACTCAAGAAGATGCAAGATCTCAGCTTGGTCCATCTCCAGCAACATCCCTGTAACTTTGGCCACATGAACTGGCTCCTGCTTTTCCACAAGTGGGTAAAGCTGCTCTCCAAGAATCTGTCATCATTGAAACAAAATCTTCAACAAATCTTATTTAATACAAATCTCAGGCGTAATGAGAGATTTACACAAGAGACACAAACCTGTGAGTGATTAGCAGGGTTAGCTAATGCCAAGGCAGAAGTGAGCTTAGAAATGGGGAGGAGAGCTGGTCTCTGTTGGTTTTGAGAAGCATTGTGAGAAATTGCAGATGCATCCAATGGTATGATGCCTTGTGGAGCAGATGCTTCCACACGATTCATCATATTACCCACACCTCCCATGTATCTTCCATTGTGCTGCATAATCTGCCAGTTCAAAATAACAACAAGCCAAAACAAAGTTGAAGATAACAAACAATGTTGCTAACAGTCATCTAGATGATAAGGATAATGTTCACATACTTGTTGTGGCTGGAAGTGTTGCTGCATGTTAGGAGCACCACGTGGCCTAAACCCAACACGGGGACCAGGATGGTTTTGCCTCTGAAGAGGGTATGGCATCATGAAGTTAGCCGGGCCAGCACCCGGACGCACACCAGGCATGAACTGAAGTTGGTACCCATAACCCATAGGCTGTGACGGCACCAGACCTTGACCGTTCTGGCCCATGTACATTTGATGGTGTGGCCCTGCAGCTGGCCCTCCTGCTGGGTGATGATGGAACCCACCCATTGGTACATTTGGTCTCATAGAAAACATAGTCTGAATAAAACATGAAGAATATCTGAGAACCGGTTTCAAAAAACACAAGTCATACAGTATATATAGAGAGAGAAGAATAAGAACCTGAAGATGAGTTCTCCTCTCTTCCTTGCGTTGAGCAAAAGCAATGTAAAGAGGTTTCCTTCCTATCATCTTCCCATTCATTTCATTCATCTGTATAACCATCATTATTATAAGTATGTAATATTAAATGTGTTAATCAGATTGTGATTTTGGTTGCAACTTACAGCTCTTAAAGCTTCTTCAGGAGTAGAATACGCAACAAAACCAAACCCTCTGCTTAACCCTTCTGGGTTCACCATAACCTACACATAATCACAAACACAACTTAGTACAACTTAAAGATCAATAAATCATTTAAAAAAAACATTTGTATTAATAACCTTGCTCGAGGTCACATCACCATACTCAACAAACATCTCCTTAAGCTTCTCATCATTCACACTATCATCAAGATTCTTCACGTAAAGATTCGTTCCTTGCCCAAGCCTACTTAACTTATCTTGTTCATACTTCCTCTTAAGCTCCTCTTCCCTCTCAGACTTCTTCTGCGCCCTCCCAACGTACAGCACATC